>APFE031009930.1:55640-122591 GCA_000404065.3 Pinus taeda | reverse complement strand
ATATAGCAGACGCTTCCGCGGACGCTTCGCTTCCTAGATTTTTGGAAAATGACGCTTCCGCGCTCCGCGCTTCCGCTTCGCGCTTCCACTTCGCTCCCGCTTCGTGCAACATTGAGCCAGATGTTACCCACCAAAATGGGTAACCCTATAGGAGAAAATTTTCCTCCCATTCTTCGCATCTAGCCGGCTAGCCATGCAACACCTAACAAGCCATCACTTGTCGATGACGTGTCGTTATATCTCCGCCACCTGCATCAGTCATATACTTTCTTACCCATCTAGCAAGAACACAAAGACGGACAAAGGTGGGCTTCTAATCAAAAGGTACTTTATTCATTTTGTAATCAAGTGCTTATGTTTGTTTGTATTTGGCATTTGATATGGATTATGATGTGAACTGGAAGGAAGAGGGGTTTTGATTGTAACCTTGTTCCCTCACCTTAAATGGGGGGTTAATCTTCGATCCTAGTTTAGTGGGACCTCCTCTAATGGCCCAATGGGGGCGACACTACTCGAGAAGCCATAATTGAGATAGCGTAGTTCCATCTATCCCTATTCCATATTTACCACTTTCCATCTTACATTATAGACCCATATTCTGTTGATTTTGGGTAGCATCAGATGTGCTATAGCTCCGAAAATTTGTGGAGGGGCTAAAATACATAAGATCTCCAAGACCTAGAAATCGTTTGGAGAAATTCCACCCAGATTGTCAGTTATTAAAATAATTAATATTTTTAATGGGTTTCCTAAGTCTAAACATAGAAAAATAAAAACATTAATGGGTATTAATAAAAATATGGGTGAGAAGCTTCTAAGAGATGAGGATCAAGTCTATTTTAATCTTAGCCATTGATTAGGGACTTAATCTCGGTCATTGATTCATCAACAGGAAAAGTATAAGAGGAGGCTTGAGGGTCAGTTGGAGATACACCAAGTTGATCAGTCGGTTCGATTTTTCTAGGGTTGGTTTGTTGAGAAAATCAAACTAGTGATCTGAGTTGCAGTGAGAGGGACAGAAGTAGAGATTTGAACCAGAAAGGAGCTCTAAGCCAAAGAGTATCGGGCAGAGAGGCAGCAGTAGCATCAGAGAGGCAGCGTAGAGGCCTACACAGCCCAGGAAGGGGCTCACGCAGTGCTGATGCAGGCCAAGAGAGTCTCTTGCAGTGGAAGTGCAGGATATTCCTCAGAAGTTCGACATTTTGCTAGAGAAGCGAGGTTCTGAGTTAGGAGGGTTGAACATCAGTCTTCCTCCAACAAGTCGATCCAGCAAAAGGGGTGAGGCAGTGTCTTAGAGGCAAGACGCTGGCCCAAGCAAGGATTGTGTTGGGATTTCGCAGTGCTTGCCAAAGTCAGGCCACTCAGTAGATCAGTTGTGACTTGGAGAATGAGGTAAACCTTCGTATGTATTTCTTGTTGTCAATATTCCTCTGAAAGGTTAGCTGGTGTGAGAGGAAACCTATTGTACTCAAATTCTACTTACTTAATAATACAAACCCTCTAGCTGTTGCACCGGTTTTCCCGCATTGGTTTTTTTCGGGAACGTGTGTTGTCCAAAAATAACGATGTCCATTGTGTGTTTGTCTCATATATTTTCAGTTTGTGATCTGTATGTCAGTGTAGTCTGCAGTAGTGTTTTTCATCATTGTTTATAAATTAAATAACTTGTTGAATGTAATAACAAGTAGGAGATGATAAACAAGTGATTGCAGTAGGATTTCTGATGTGCGATTTAGAAATTTTCACATGGTATCAGAGCATTGCAGATCATAGGACACTGAAGCCATCAGTCAGGAAATCTAGCGAAACTACTACAAAAAAGCAGTTGTCCCAAGTGACAGCGTTGTTTCAGAGCCAGAGGAGTCGTTGAAGGAGAGACGCAGAGCCACAGGAGTAACGTAGAGGCTCACGCAGTGCCTGCATCAGCATTCTGAGCTAGTGGAGGGTGTCGCAGTACCCGAGAGGAGCTCGTGCAGTAACTGTGTCAGCTCTCTGGGCCAGCACAAAGCCCGAGAGTCTCAGGTCAGTTAGTTGCCAGGACAAGAGAAGCAGTGCAGATTCGATCAATTGTGTTGGTGGGAAGTTGTTTTTGTTGGCGCAGAACAGTGTCTAAGGAGGCAAAGCCAAGGTAGAGGGAGTCACTACCTTAGCAGATTTCTTGCCAAAGAAATCTAGATCTGGGTTGCTGAGCATCAGGGAAGGAGGATTGGAGAGGAGTGATTCGACATTTGGAGGGAGGATTTCCATGAAGGAAATCAGGGCTCAGAGGGAGTCTAGAAAGAACTTGTTCCTTAGAGGATTTATAGCGCCAAAGGAATCCAAATCTGAGTCTTGCTAGGGCAACAGTAAGAGAGGGAGAAGAGAACCTGTTCTACACTTGTTTGAGCAGAGATGGCAGTCAATGGACTAAGGGGTCAGGACAGAGTGGATGGAGCATCCAACCTTGTCATTTGGAAGGCCAAGATCCTGGCAGTCTTGGACAAGAATCGCATCAAGGATTATGCCTTGAAAGTGGTGGTTGTACCAGTCGATGTTGATCCTCTCAAGAAATACAAGGAAGCTCAAGTGAAGACGAAGTGCAGGATCCTGGACGGTGTCAAGGATCATGTGATCCCACATATTGTTGAAAAGGAAACAGTAAGGGAAATGTAGGAGGCCTTGACCACCTTGTATGAGGGAACTTCCATCCAATGGAAGATGTTGCTTGAGAACAAGCTGAGACAGTATCAGATGCAGAAGGGAGAAGAAATTGATCCCTTCCTTCTCAAGTTGCAAGGGATTTGAGACCAGCTGACTTCTGTGGGGTCTACACCAGATCCTGATTTCATGATGAGGACTGCCCTAAATGCTGTCACTGAAGACTAGGAGACCTTTTTCCAGCGCATCTTGGGCAGGGCTTCTCTCCCCAGTTAAGAGGAGATGTGGGCAGCTCTTCGACAGGAAGAGATCAGGCGATTAACCAAGGCAGGAAGTAGTGGTAAAGGAGTCAAAGTCAAGAAGGAGGAATAAAAGGATGCATCTCTCGCATCAAAGGGATAGCCAGGGCAGCAGAAGAGGAAAAAGAAGGACATAACCAAAGTCAGATGCTTCAAGTGTGGGGAACTAGGACATTTCGCCACTCAGTGCCCTCGGAAGAAGGGCAAGGAAGAGAAGTCTGACTCAAAGGTTGCTCCAGCGAAAGTTGACAAGGAGGATGATGACGAGGACTGTGCCATGAGTGTTCATGCACCTCTGGAGAAGAGGTGGGGCTATATTAGGCTATAGTCAAGAGGACTACACAGGGGCAAGATCCTTGAGGTGCCCAAACTATGACAGTAGCAGAATGACGAGAGTCAGTTGGTGCGAGGGATGATGGAGCAACAGTGGCAAAGCTAGAGTGCCACAGTCTGAAGCAGCGTAGTGGAGGCTGCAGCAATGGGAGAGGCACAGAGCGGATTGCAGCAGCGCAATAGCAGTAGAGGGTTAGGACAAATTAGCAACAGAGGTAGCTTCAGCATCACGAGATATCCAGACTGACCAGTACGTCAGCCTTTGGGTGGCTTTTTTAGTTGCTTACTTCTTAGCAACTAAGTTGCAGTGCAACAGTTAGCAGTGGCAGTGCTATGGGTAGCATGATGCAGCATAGTGAGAGGGAGTTACAGTACAAATGTAGTAGTGGAAATGGCAGTGTCATGAGCAACAGTACAAGATGCAGTAGTGCAGTAGATGAACGGCAGCAAGCCAAGCATCAACAGCACAGAGGACTGATGTTGTAGGTCAATGTGATGCTTCTATTGAGAAGTATTATTAGATCACATTCCTCACTAAGAGGAAGTGTTGATTTTGGGTAGCATCGGATGTGCTCCAGCTCCGAAAATTTGTGGAGGGGCTAGAATACATAACATCTCCAACACCCATAAATCGTTTGGAGAAATTCCACCCAGATTGTGGGTTATTAAAATAATTAGTATTTTTAATGGGGTTCCTGAGTCTAAACTTAGGAAAATAAAAATATTAATGGGTATTAATAAAAATATGGATGAGAAGCTTCTAAGAGACAAGGATCAAGTTTGTTTTAATCTTACACGTTGATTAGGGACTTCATCTAGGTCGTTGATTCATTAACAGGAAAAGTATAAGACGAGGCTTGAGGGTCAGTTGGAGATACACCAAGTTGATCAGTCAATTCGATTTTTCTGGGGCATGGTTTGCTGAGAAAATCGAACTAGTGATCTAAGTTGCAGTGAGATGGGCAGAAGCAAAGATTTGGATCGAAAAGGAGTTCCAAGCCAAAGAGTATCGGGCAGAGAGGCAAGAGTAGCATTAGAGAGGCAACATAGAGGCCTACGCAGCCCAGGAAGGGGCTCACGTAGTGCTGACATAGGCCAAGAGGGTATCTTGTAGTGGCAGTGCAGAGAATTCATCAAAAGTTCGAGATTTTGTTGCAGAAGCGAAGTTCTGAGCCAGGAGGCTTGAACAACAATCTTCCTCCAGCAAATCGATCCAACAGAAGGGGTGATGCGGTCTCCTAGAGGCAAGACATTGGCCCAAGCAGGGATTGCACTGGGATTTCGCAGTGCTTGCCAGAGTCAAGCCACTCAGTGGATTAGTTGTGACTTGGAGAACGAGGTAAACCCTCGTATGTATTTCTTGTTCTCGATATTTCTCTGAAAGGTTAGCCGGTGTGAGAGGCAACTTGTTGTACTTAGATTATGCTTGCTTAATAATATAAACCCTCTAGTTGTTGCACCGATTTTCCCACATTGAGTTTTTCCGAGGACGTGTTGTCCAAAAATAACAGTGTCCCTTGTGTGTTTGTCTCATATATTTTCAGTTTATGATCTGTATGTCAATGTAGTCTGCAGTAGTGTTTTTCATCATTGTTTATAAATTAAATAACTTGTTGAATGTAATAACAAGTAGGAGATGATAAACCAGTGATTACAATAGGAGTTTTGATGTGTAGATTTAGAAATTTTCACATATTCCACCTCAATTCTTCGAGTTCAACTGACCAATGGTTCTATGGGATCTGGCATCGATACATCCACATATCTTGGTAGGGCCCAAAGGTTTGCCCTCGGAGGTTGATGCAGCCAAAAGAAAATAAAAGAGATGTCATGGCCACAAAATAAAATAAAAGAATATCAAAATGCAAAAGATGGCAGGGGCATACACATTATGTGAAAAATTGGTTACCTGATTCCTATTGCAGCAACTGATGTTAATTCTTCTAATTGTTAACTCTAATAAACAATTTACTTCTTGTTTGCTAAAGTAAATATCAAATTAAATACACTACAGCCTACACAAATAAAAACTGTGGAAACTAACTACAACACAAGAGAGAAAGAATCAACACACCCATCTACATAGTTATTTTTGGACAAATGTCCCCGGAAAATCCCAGTGCGGGAAAACCGGTGCAACAACTAAGGGTTTGTATTATTAAGTAGTTGTTTTTTGAATACAATCTCTGGATGCCTTGTTGGCTATCCAGTACAGAGAATATGACTGACGGAAGATTAGTGAGAAATACCTCACACTATCACCGACGATCCTGACTGATCAAGCCACAGAATGGCTTGTCCCTTGCTACCTCTGCGTAGGCCCAACATCACACCTTCTAGGTACAGCGCCACCCCTTCTGCTGATCGATTTGCCTCTGACTTTGATTTTGTCCTCCCGGGTTCCGGCTTCACAAATCGACCTCTCCAGTAAAAATACGGATCTCCTCAAGGCTCTGCGCTGCCTCTCCCGAATAGCTCTCTGCCTCCTTTGTTGAGTATTCCCAGATCAGGAGAAATCTCCAACCGGAACTATTCCCGCCCCTCACTGCAAGAAATCACTTTGAAGTTTGAACTTCTCTCCGACAACTGTTGCGTTGCTCTCTTCAGAAATTCGATATTTGATCTCTCTCGATGTGTTTTCCAAATGCCCATCAAGCCTCCTCTTATAATCCTTTTGTTGAGAACCAACAGCCCAGATTCGATTCTAATCAATGGCTCGTGTCATTTTGGCTTTGATCTTCATCTTCTTCTAGAAGTTTCACCCACAGTTAGATTAATACCCTTTAATTATTTTAATTCCCTAAGTTTAGACTTAGGCACCCATTAAAAATAATTAATTCTTTTAATAAAACTCTCTAGGTAGAATTTCCCAAAACGATTTTTGGATATTGTGGAATACGTATCCAAGCCTCCCTGCAAATTTTGAGGCTTAGATGACATCTGATGCTACCAAAAATCAACACATTAGCATGTGGGAAAAAGCCTAGCATGAACTCTACCTCACTCCTCGTGGCCATCACCCAGTTCCTGAGCACATGTTGCTCTGTTACATCATAAAAAAAGGAACCCTTGCATGTCCCAACCCTGATGAGCAATGAAATGACTCATCCTTAAGGGGTAATACAATTGTTATACATCATTCAAAGCAAGCTCTAACCCTTTGAGCTACGAGCAGTAATACAAAGAAAAAGTAAAAGGTGCACAGGAGGGGTGGAAAAACAAAGGTCGACTTGGTAACTCATGCATCCATGATTGTTTCCTCCTCACGTCTATACAATCAGGATGTGGATCCCCATCATACTGGTCCCTTTGACCATGGCACTTGGCCATGAAGTCTTCTCTCCTTTGTACCATCATTATTATTGTTAGTTTTAGTTTACAATGGTATGTTCTATGCTTAGCACAATTACTTCAATGTTCCTTTAGCAGCCCAATGACAATTTCCAATTTAGTTTTCCAATAGCAATCACATTAACCATAGATCACATTGACAGTGACTATAGATAGAACATGAACAATAAAATGCAGAAGACGGGCCAAGACAAGAGAACACTAGATTTGGTGAATACCAGGGAAAAACCCCAAGATGGGGAAATGCCTTTGATCAATTCTTCTTATTATTATATCAAATGTTCAAAAGAGAAAAAGAGTACAATAATACAAAAGTCAAAGTCAAAATTGATTTGCCAAATCAATGTCCAAAACAGTCCTTGGTCAACAGCAGTCAAATCAGCCCTAACCAGAAAGTCAACTATAGTCAAAATCTAGTCAAACTTCTCCAAAACAGTGTGTTCAAAGGATAGAGAAACTCGACCTCTTTTGCTGGTCAAAGTCAGCCAAAAATAGTCATCCAAACAACAGCCAAACTTGGGCAACCTGAAGTCAACTCTACAGTCAAACAGGCTTAAGGTCAACACAAGTCAAAGTGCCCAAAAATTCTCGGTTTCTATAACAAACGGTACGCCTTGCCAAAAACGAAAATTTCCCACAAAAAATCGCAATCGAAGGATGAGTCAAAGTAACTAGTCAACGTTGGTCAAACCCTGCAACATCTCTGAAATTTCGGCCCTGTAATTTGCCCAGAAATTCGACCTCCTTGCCACACGTGTGAGAGAAAATCAATTGCCCAATGAGGTGCACGAACCAATCAGATGAGGAGAGAGAAGATATGTGTGATGAGAAGATGTGTCAAATGAGGTTGGAGGTCTCGCTTATTTGTACAAGTCGAGGAGGGTGAAGTGACATGTCTCTTAGGCTTCATGAGCCTACATTATGATGTGGTCGACCTTGACAATTTGCACATGTGTGGGCATAAATTCAAAAACACATTTCCTGCTTGTCCAAATTTTATGATCTTTAGGTCAATTTTGGTCCTCTCGAAAAGAGAAATTCAATGCAATCATCATCTCCATCAAATGAGTTGTTGAAAGTGGAATTTGGCCCTAGTTGCCAATTTTAACAATTATTCACTAAGACCTATCAATTGAAGGGTGGACTGAGGAAATGTTACTTCCCCTTGAGGGTTGGAAACAACTAATAAGGTTGTCCTTTAGCCACTCCTACCTCGGAAGAAAACACCATTGCGAGTTCAAGGCCCTAATTCTCGAAGGGAAGCCTTACTTGAAGTGTTAAATAGCCCATTATATTCAAGCTTGGTTCACATAGATGTAATAATGATTATTGCCTCCTAATGATTGGTAGTTTTCACTAGACCTTGTGTTGTGATTGTCAGTTGATTCAACGGCCAATGACCTCGGCACCTTACCCATCGGTACCCAAGCCCCAATGAAGTATATTGGCACCCACAAGTGAAGCATTGAGAGCCTTAAGTCTTCAAGCAGCAATAGCACGTCATATCTACCCCTCGGCACCTCCTACACCCAACACATTTTGCCACTTTTCACTACATTTGATTATTGTTCATGATGATACCCCTAGTCCCAGCATGCCCCCAGGCCAGTGTAGTACCATATGAGGGATGTCAGCTAATTCAGGGCACAGATGAGCATGATATCACGTTCAAGGACTAGGGAGGGCTAGTACAACCTAGAAAGTCGTCAACCTTGGAATAGAGATTGACATTATGAACAATTGGAGATCCAGGAAACCCCTTTGTGGTGCCCCAGCTGGGTTTTGGGGACCACAGAGATTTGAGGGCCAACCTCCAAAGGATGATTTTTAGGTGCTTCTACATCACACTTAGCACTCTAGAGCACCAACAGTTGGCATTTGGAGCTTCCTATATGAATGACATCAACCTAGAAGGCCTCACGGCTCACACGTGTGGGCTTTCTTTAGCACTTATGATGAGAGCTAGAGGGTTGGCTTGTAACCCAATGCATAATTGTGATTTTACTTATCATTTAGGGGCTTTTAGGCTAAATTAGAACTCATCCTCATATAAATAGAGGAGAGCACTATTTCATTCTCATCATCATCACTTGTGTATTCAGCTTCTCTTATGAGAATTTATGCCTCTTGTACCTATTGGAGAGATGTGATATATGGAGCATATTTTGTTTTGGAGCTATGTTCTTGTCTTTGGAGAAGTTGCCTTGGATCAATGATTGGATTGAACATGCATATTATCTTGTAGGTGCCTTTTTATTGAAAACTTCTGATTTCATGTCCAATTTATGGAATAAATTGGTGGTCTAGGTTAAATATTGTGCCCTAATTTTGTTGAATATCAATTGTTTGAAAACTAGGTCATATTTATTGCATGCATCACTCATTGTATGATATGTGAATGACAATCCACTTGGTAATTGTACATTAGCTCTCCCAAATGAATTTTGATCCCTCAAAAAGGTAATAGTTAGGGTCTTGATGCTAGGGCATCAAAATATCCTTACTCCTTTGCAAGTTCTAGCCAACCTTAAGAATCAATAGACTCCATCAACCCTAAGACTAGGCACTAGCCATCCATTGTTGATAATCAAGTCAATTCTTATCCATTAAACTGAATTTTCTCTCCTCTATAATTTGACCCTCTTGAGGCCAAGTGACTTAACTAAGGCTTAGTGCAAATTGACTAGGAAGAGCAATTTTTGGTCTTGGAAGGTCTCAACATCTAGGGTTGAGTGATTGGCCACAAAATCATTCCCCTTTGGTGGCCGTTCCTTCCATTTTCATCCATAATTTCTCTTGCCCTCATTGTTTGCCTTAGGATAAAGCCCTAGTTTGGTTATAGCTTCAAATTGAGGGCTTGTTGAAGGTTTCATGTGCCTTTACCTTGCTAACGCTCACTATTGGAAATATTTTCTTGGCTCCTTGACCTTATGTCATCCCAACTCTCAACCTACCAATCAAACCATAGGTCTTACATTGCCTCAATTTGGTTCTCTAAGGAAAGTGAACTGCTTCTTTTTCATTGTTGGAACCTTATATACCTATATTATGTGTTTCCCTTAGAAGCTTCTTAGTCACCTTATACCTTGAAACCTAGAATATTCAATGTAAGTTACTTCATAACTGAGATACCTCTCACTGGTGAAAGTCCATAAAGAGCAGGGGGTAGTAGTTGTGGTGACAGTGCACTGCTACCTTATTGTTGTCACTTGGTCTAGTGATAGCCTTGTACGGCACTGCTCTCCCAAGCTTGCTAGCTTTGCAGCAACATACCCCACCCCCGCAACAAAGAAATTTACTATTTGATAATAGAGGCAACTTCTAACTTTTTTATATATCATGCTTTGTCATCAAAATGCCCTCTCAGTTGAACCAACCACATTTTTTCTCTTGTACTATAGAAGCCTTAAAAGAAGGAACAAATTGGTAAAGAAAGAACTGATAGGAATATCTAGTTAATATTTTCAAAGGACAGATATACATGTTGCCTGCTCTAGTAGAATTCTCATTCAGTTGGAGTTACAAAAACAGAAAATGCCATTTTTTAACAGTCATGTCCTAGGTTTCCTTTACTCAAGAAAAACACAATTTAATTAAGAAAGACGTTCAAAAAGGTGTTAATTGTGGGGCCCTATTAACTATCACCGCCTGCTAGAATAACATCAAGAGTAAGTATACAAAATGCAATATTTTCTAGACTGAATGCTGTAATTTTCCCAGTCAATAGCACTATGAATATTATTTTCTAATACAAGTAGCATTTTCTCAGAAGTAAAATATTGATTTCAATAACTACAACGTACATTTCTCCTTCAAAATCAGCATACACAACATGTGCCAATATCAAGCTACCATAATATTATATTCAGAGGAAACAAGGATAAATAGCATATATAATATGACTTTTAATGAAATTTTATTTGAAAATTTGTATTCCTCACTGCATGCATGTTATCACGACGTGTTGATACAATATTCGACAAACCCTTTCAATTAAGACTACAATGGAAAACAACACATAATGAATATTGCGAACATTCCCACATAGAGCTGAAAGCTCAGACATTATTAGGATTCGTTAAGATTAAGTGACAAAGAATTCTTTTAGTTGCAGATTATCTACAGCACATGTGGAATTTCACAATCTTTGTCCAATTCCTTTCAGATGATCAATTGAAATTTAGGTTTCTTGAAGTGAAAAACTAGAATAATAAAAGACACAGAAAATCTACTATCTTTAACAATATCACAAGATGCATTTAGCACAAGCACCACTTTATCTATCACAAATAAATAGTAATGGACGCTCCTCTATAGAACATTTTTTATAATACTACTACCTAAATTCACAAAGTATCATTAGCTTGCAAACTCACCTTAATATAGAATGGCCCTAGTCGAATCAGAGTCTTCCGAAACTACCAACAAACAAACAAATTGCAGTAAGTGACTGTATAAAGTAAGCAATATATACAAATACATAAATTCTATTGTTGAAATTTGATGACTAAAAAAGTTTCCAACAATTCCAACCTGGTTTTAGTTCACCTTATCACTCCCATTCAGATAAATGCCCTTTCCCATAAACATACATTCAACATATAGAATTCTGGAAATGAAATTTTCAAATTAAAACACATGGGACTGTCAACACATACTGAAAATAAATATGGACATAACGAGACCAGCCACACACATAAAAATACACAGATTTTTTGTCAACTTAGACCCAGGCAAAACCCCTTCAATCTTCTCCGGGGAAAACCTGTTAGAGAGCTCTTCAAATTTATTTATCTTTCAAGTTCAGGGAAAATACATTTGCAAACAAAACAAAAAAGCAAAATACAACTTATCTCTTCAACCCAAAACTCCTTGAAAACTGTGCCCACTTTGCCTCGATTTCCATGCCCACTTGAAGCTGAAAATATGTATTGTACAGATACGAATGTACGGGTTGTACCGTACAAACTGTACGGATTACTCTTTTTCAAAGAAAAATCAAAAACTTCTCTCGAACGGCATGCAACGCACAACATTCAATGTTGTTCAAACTTCATACTATACCTTTTGTTGTCTTCTAAACCTTGATTTCCATGCCTAACTTTGGCTAGAAATCACTCCTTCAGCTTGCTGTAACAAATTTCTCCTTCAAAACTTTTCTCCAGCTCTCAGCCTCCTTTCTCCAATCTGCTCATGAAGAATGAATGCAATGTCTCTTTTCTTTTCCCCCTTTTGTTTCCCTAAATGACTTTTGGACAACCCTAAGATCTAATAGCTCAAATTCATTTAGATCAAGGGATGAGAATAAATTTGCATTTAATTCTTACTTTCTATTTTTTAACTCACCCATTAAATAAAGTACCCACATTGTAATTTATTCTAAAGTCACTTTTCACTTTACAATTTAACATTGATTTTACCACTTATAAAGTCACTTTCGCTTTATAAAGTCACACTTAGGAAAAGAATTATTTTGAACACTTTTCCCTAGGTAGAGACTAACCCATGGGAAACCACTTGTCCAAGGTACATTAAAAATCAACACTCTCTCTTACTGAAGAAAGTGTTTCTCACCACACCCATTTTGTCCCTGAAATGGACATGCTTGCATCTTGGCAAGGACTTTGTGAGAACATCGACCACTTGCTCATCTGTTGCTATATACTCTAGCTTCATTGCCCCCTTCTGGACATAGTCCCTGAGGAAATGGTATCTAATGTCAATGTGTTTTGCCCTATCATGAAACATTGGATTCTCCGTGAGTTTAATGCAGCTCTGATTATCACAGTGAATAATTGTCGGTCTCAACTCCTGATCAAATAGGCAATACAACAACTTGCGAAGCCAATAGCCTCATAACTAGCCTAGCTAGCAACCATATACTCAGCCTCAGAAAAGCTCAAAGCAACTGACTTTTGCTTTCGACTGAACCACGACACAACTTCCAAACCCAATCCGAAGTAATAGCCTAAAGTGTTTTTCCTGTCAGAAGCACAACCTGCCCAATCTAAATTTGTGTAACCTGCCAACCTCACTTCGTCTCCCCACTTATAGTCCGACCCAAAACCAACAATCCCTTGCACATAGCGAAGAATGTGCTTTGCAGCTACCCAGTGCACCTTCCTAGGCTCAACCATGAACTGGCTAAGTGTGTTCACTGCAAAGCATATATCTGGCCTAGTGTTTACTAGATACATCAAGGACCCAATAAGCTGCCTATAGAATGTGGGATCCACCAAATTAGAATCTGAAGCATGAAGCTTCTTCCAGTTGGTGATCATAGGTGTAAACATGGGTCTACAGTCTGCCATGTGAAATTTTCTCAACACATCCATAGCATACTGCCCCTGCCCCAGAAAGATATGCCCCTCCTCTTGCCACACCTCAAGCCCCAAAAAGTAATGCATCAACCCAATGTCCTTCATCTCGAACTCCATAGCAAGATCCTCCTCGCAACCACTAATCAGTGTCTCTGCCCCAGTAATGAACAAGTCATCAACATGCAACACAAGAATGAGCGGATCATCCCCTACAACAATGTAGTATAGGTTCGGATTTGCATCACTCTTCGTGAAACCCATCTGCTGCAAGTAAGTATCAATCCTCAAATACCAAGCTCTCGGAGGTTGCTTAAGTCCGTAGAGTGCTCGCCTTAACCAGCATACATGGGTCTCCCGCCCAAGTACCTCAAAGCCCTGTGGTTGCTCAACATACACCTCCTCCTCTATAACTTCGTTCAAAAATGTGGTCATAACATCCATCTGGTGGATCTGCCAACCCATTTCTGCAGCAATAGAAATAAGGGACCGGATAGAAGTGTACCGAGCTACGGGAGCAAAAGTTTCATCATAGTCAACTCCCTCTATATGTGAGAACCCTCTAGCCACAAACCTCACCTTGAACTTCTCAATGCTGCCATCCGCAACATGCTTGATCTTGTAGAGCCACCTGAAAGTCACAATTGACTTGCCCTCAAGCCTGGGCACCACTTCCCAGACATTGTTCTTAATGATAGAGGCATACTCCTCCACCATAGCCTCTCTACAAACCTCCTGGCCAGTAGCCTCCTCATAGCTAGTAGGCTCAGAGTCAACAATGTTGGTAGCCTTGGCTACATAACTGCAAACCGCTCTGGTGGCACACTCTCCCTGTTCACCCTCTTCGGAGGACCAATGGACTTCGCTTCCTTCAAGGTGTCTTGAAGCCACTTGGGCCTCCTCCTCCTTGAAGAAGCTTCCCCATAGGGAACCTCATCCTCTGCCCCCCAGTCTTGTGAACCTGAAGGTCTGCCAACTGACCCTGGTGTGCTTGTACCAGCACATGTCCTCGAAGAACCTATATTGGCACCTATGCATGTGTCAACTAAAGTGCCAAGTGAACTATGTACCAGTGGACTCCCTAAAGAAGTACTCGGAGAACTCGCCACTAGTGCCCCAAATGTCACTAACACTAAAGCACCTCCTCTATCAGTCAATCCGAAACCCTAAGGTCCTGCTCCCTGTACCTGACTTCCCTGTTGAGAAGTTAGTGACTCTCTCTCATCATACCCCTATGATCTCTAATAGGCCCTCTCCTCCTCAAACTTCACATCCCTCCTAATCACCACTCTCTGTTTAGAAGGAATGAAGAACCGATAGCCCTTCGAAGTCTCGTTATAACCCATAAAGATACCCTTTTCTGCCATGGGTTCCATCTTCGTCCTTTGCTCCTTGGGGATATAAGAATATGTGAGACATCCAAAGATACGAAGATGTCCTACATGAGGCTTCTCTCCAATGAAAGCCTCTTCCAGAGTCATATTCCCCAATACCCTGTGAGGACTCCTGTTTCGAAGATAAGCAGCAGTATTGCAGGCCTCAGCCCACAAAAACAAAAGCAAACCCTACTCATGAATCATCGCTCTAGTAGCCCCAACAATAGCTATGTTCTTCCTTTCAAACACCCCATTCTGTTGGGGGTTGTAAGGAACCGTGAACTCTCTCCTAATGTCCTCCTGTGCATAGAAGTCAGAAAACCCACCATCGATGTACTCACCACCATTGTCTAACCTCAAGACCCGAATCTTCCTACCTGTTTGCTTTTCCACAAGAGCTTTGAACTCTTAAAGCGACTGAAGACCTCACCCTTGGTCTTTAGGAAATATATCCAAGTCCTCCTAAAGTAGTCATCAATGAATATAACATAATACCCATAACCACCCAAAGACACATGAGACATACGGCCACTAACATCAGTACGAATCAAGTCTAGTATACCTGTAGATTTGTAGTCGCTCGCTAGGAATGGTAACTTGGTGTACTTGCCCAAAGCACACCCTCTGCAGACCTCATAACACTCGACACTAAAATCAGGAACTCCAATAGTGATCTCCCTCAGTACTCTCAAAGCTCCATGATGCATATGCGCCATCCTCCGATGCCATAACTCGCACAAATCTCTCTTGTTGGTGGTACTAGTATGAGTGCTACCAGATGTGCTACTCACTAATGCTCCTGCCGACTGAAAACTGAACCTGTATATTTTCCAAGAGCAGACTCCAATCACTTTGGCCGAAGTGATGGACTCCAATCAATACCTGCCCTCCTGAGAAAGTGACGTCAAACCCCTTCTCCACAACAGAGACTGAAATCAAGTTCTTCTTCATCCTTGGAACATACAAAACATCCATGACCTTCAAAGGAGGCAAAGACTTCCTCTCAAAGGTCACAGTCCCCACACCAACAGCTCTCACAATGCGATCATCTCCTAGTACAATCTCAATATCAAGTGCCCTCTTTGCAAGCTCTGAAAAGAACTCCCGTGCACCTATCATATGGCGGGAAGCCCCGCTGTCTATGTACCACACATCGGATGATGTACTCCTACTAGATGTAGAAGTAATAAATACAAAGTCCTGGTCAAACTGTGAAGCAAACTGCTCCACCTCTGCTGAAGCTACAGTATCGTTCTTCCCCTTGTTCTTCCTCTCAGGACAGGTAGCAGCATAGTGTCCCATCTTCTGACATGCCCAACATTTGACTTTGGACACATCCGTATCTTTCTTCTCCTTCTTCTCCTTTCCCTTAGCCCCATCTGATGAGGGCCCTTCTTGGCCTTCCCTTTGTTCTTTCCCCTAGCTATCAAGGCTACATCCTCCGCATCTGCTATCTTCACCCCATCACTGTCAGTCTTTTGTATCTCATGTTGCATACAATCATCCCAGAATATATCCCAATTGGGAAGATTCTCCCTAAAAGTAACAACATCTCCAAAGACCTCCCAAGACTTAGGAAGTCCCGCTACAACTATCCTGACTAACTCTGTGGGTGCAACTGTCTCACCAATAGCAGTCAAATCATTACGTACCTGTTTGACCCTGCCAAGATAATGAACTACACTTTCAACCTTTGTCATCATAATGTTCTTCAAATGTTCTTTGAGTACCATCTTCCTGCTCTCATTGGTACTCTGATAGAGAGTGGTTAGAGTTGTCCACATCTGATATGCATGTGTTTCCTCTCACCTAAGGAACCACATGATCCTTCAAACTGTACCATCAAAATCATTTTTGTTTTTGCATTATCCTTTGTGAATTCAGCAAGTTCATCTGCAGCAGTAGGAGATACAACCACTTGTCGCATTATGTCCCAAATTGTTGCCTCCTCAAACACTGTCTAAATTCTGTCCTTTCAAACGACATAGTTGGATATCCCATCTAGTCTGTCCTCTATCCTTAAGAACATGGCCATGACTGTTGTCCAAAATTTACAAAACCAAGAAAATTGAGAAATGAACTTTCCAACACACCTTGTTGTCCCAAAAGTTCAATCTGTGTGAAATTTCATCTTGCTATCCCAAAATATCAGTTTGTTGTCCAAACTGAGTTTGTTGTCCAAAAATTCAGTTTGTTGTCCAAACCACTATTTGTTGTCCCAAACTATTATCTATTGTTCAAACTGCAATTTTCAACCTGTACCTCTGATACCATGTTGAAATTTGATGACTAAAAAAAGTTTCCAACTATCCCAACCCGGTTTTAATTTCACCTTATCACTCCCATTCAGTTAAATGCCCTTTCCCATAAACATATATTCAACATATAGAATTCTAGAAATGAAATTTTTAGATTAAAACACATGGGACTGTCAACACATGCTAAAAATAAATATTGACATAACCAGACCAGCAACACACATAAAAACACACAAATGTTTGGTCAACTTAGACCCAGGCAAAACCCCTTCAATCTTCTCCGAAGAAAACCTGTTAGAGAGCTCTTCAAATTTATTTAACTTCAAGTTCAGAAAAAATACATTTGCAAACAAAACAAAATAGCAAAATACAACTTATCTCTTCAGCGCAAAACTCCTTGAAAACCGTGCCCACTTTGCCTCAATTTCCATGCCCACTTGAAGCTAAAAATATGTACTATACAGGTTGTACCGTATGGACTGTACGGATTTCTTTTCAAAAACTTTTCGAATGGCATGTAGCTCACAGCATTCAATGTTGTTCGTATTGTACCTTCTGCTATCTTCTAAACCTTGATTTCCATGCCCAGCTTTGCCCATAAATCACTCCTTCAACTTGCTACAACAAATTTCTTCTTTAGAACTTTTCTCCAACTCTCAACCACCTTTCTCCAATCTGGTCATAAAGAATGAATGCAGTGTCTCTTTTCTTTTCCCCCTTTTGTTTCCCTAAATGACTTTTGGGCAACCCTAAGATCTAATGGCTCAGATTCATTTAGATCAAGGGATGAGAATAAATGTGCATTTAATTCTCACTTTCTATTTTTTAACTAACCCATTAAATAAAGTACCCACATTGTACTCTGTCTAAAGTCACTTTTCACTTTATAATTTAAAATTGACTTTACCACCTATAAAGTCACTTTCACTCTATAAACTCACACTTAGGAAAAGAATTATTTTGAACACTTTTCCCTAGATAGAGACTAACCCATGAAAAACCACTTGTCCAAGGTACATTAAAAATCAACATCTATGAATCTAAAGGGGGGAAAAGAATTTGTTCCAAATGCATACACAATGTAACAGCATACACTTCATCAATTTCCTGTGCTGCCATAATGTAACATAGACAGAAATAATGCACAGCTACAAAGTTCTCAAAACTTCACTTTTGCATTGATTTTGACTGATGTATATCACTTCATGGCATATAACATCTGCCAGTTGTATTTCATTTTATTATTTTATACTTTATCCATGGTGTTCCTAGTTTTACACGTAGGCCAGAAACACCTAAGTAGCTGCTTGAAGTTCTGTGCATGGTGTACATAGTCCCATTGACATCTTTCTACGCATTTGTAGGCATTGATATAGTCTGTTTCTTTATTCCTTGTATCGGGTTTTCTTTTTACATAACATCAAGTCTTGAGAAGTAAACTGCTGTAACAAACCACAACTGGCATCCAAGGATTCCACTGCCTACAAAAATAGATAATTTAAAATCTAATAGTAATAACCTGCAATTGCCCATTTACAAGTTCAAATGTCTCATATTACTTTGGACTTTTAAATTTTGTTTCCAACTCGTTCATTTGTTGTTCCAAAGCTTGTTCTCCATTGACCAACAATTTCTATTTTGCCCTATATTTAGAGGTTTTCTATTTTTTGCGGTTCTATTTTTAGCTGGAAAAGTACCCTAAGGAAAATACTTACACACAGGATGGTTGCATCTTACACGTGATGATTCTCATACCAATGTTTGCAGATGACGAGGTCCTTTTGGCTTCCTCACTTGAGGGTCTTCAAATGCAGTCAAAATCTCTTGGCAACTTTTGTGATCTTATCCGCGTGGTGATCAACCTTGGCAGAACTAAGGTTGTGATTTTCAACACCTCCAAGAAATGTTTAAAGGATTTCTACTTCTTTTTCAGAGGGGGTGAAGTGGAGATTACTGAATCCTAGACATATTTGGGGGCTCAATTCACAAGCCCTAGGTTCACCATGATGACCGCTTTCCAACCCTAACTTTGCAAGGGGTCTACTTCCTTGGCCTTGCTCAAGCATAAATGATTACATTTAGATTTTCACCATATCCCTATAATGATGTACCTTTTTAACATCATCATTACACCCACAATTATATATGAAGTTGAGTTTTGGCAAATATATCTATCCTCCACAAACTAGGCACCTAAGTCACTAAACATGTCCTTACCCCCTCCCACATGTCACAAATCCTACATGTCCGACACGATTCAATTTGAACACGTCATGTGAAAAAACATCCTTAAATCAATTTATTACCTCATACTCATGCAATTTAGTCACAATTTTGGAGCTCTTGAAGGTTTTAAAGTCTAGCTTCGGGCAATTAAGCAATGTTATATGGGATTCCAAGTGTTGGGAAGTGGATTTTTCGAAGCCCTATGAATGCTATTAACGGTAAAGTTAAAGTGACATTCTCCTTTATATATATATATTATATATATATATATATATATATATATATATATATATATTTGTATTCCAGAGGAATCCCACAGCCCGCCTAACATGTAACTACCAGTAAACCTTTGGGAGTCTATGGATTGTCCTCCACTCCATAAACAGGGTCACAACTGAGGGGATTTGAACCTTGGATCTCTCAGTTTTCACAAATTTCACATTACTTCAATCACCAATTGAGTCGCCCCCCTCGGACTACATTCTACTTTATATTTCATTTTCATCATTTTATTTAATTTTATATCATTACCATGAAATGACTCCAGATGTTTGAGAGTGGTTTCAACCTCATTAGATTTCATATGGAGAAAGTAGAATTTCAGATCCCACTCAAAATCCAACAGACTTAACATTTTTGAAGATTGCAAGATTGGGGGGATTACAACGTTTCCATTGCAATTGGTCACATATGAGGGTGTGGAACTACCATTTAATTCAAAGGACCAAGCCCTCTATGCACCTTGATGTTGGTGGCATTGATTGTTGAACTCCTCTATGATGACCATCGTATAAATGCACCCATCACTCAAACAGAATCTCGATTTGACATTTTAAAATTTTTCTATATTATTTTAATACTTAGAGAGTGATTTTGACGATGAGGATCCCAATATAGGCAATGATTTTGATGACATATAGCACTAGTTATTTGTTGTAGCATGATTTTTCTTGGACTAATACAAGCCATTTAGGGCCTCTTTGTTGATGCATTTTTTATTCAAAGACGGATAGCATTTACACACAATGCTATTTTGGTTATGTTGCACATTATTTTTTCAAAGTTCCAAGGAAGCAGATATGCCACGATTTTTTTTAAGGATTAGATCATCAATCATCAATTTATTCAATCTTTGTAAACCATTCTTATAATGTAAATGATGCTAGTAAGACCGTGTAAGTATGCAACAACCTAGATAAAACTATTATTTTGGCGAAAGTTTCATCCTAGAAGGTTTTTCGTCTCATTGACTCATCTGTGTTTCTAAACAAAGATGGTCCGCAAAGTTTTTCCCTCCAACCTCACCCCAAAGCTAGGGTGGAATTCTTCGTCAAAGTCTTAGGTGAGTCCTAGTGTTTTAGTCAAGTCTTATGTAAAAGTGGTTTGGGAATAATTTAAACTAATTGGCTAAATTATTTAATTACAAATCACTTGGTCTATTAGATCATATTGTGTTGCAGAATTGGGTAAATCATTTGAGGGTCTATATCGAATGGGTATTCCCCCTTTGAGGGTCGAAAATGTAATTATCTTATGTAAACAAATATTTTAGTGCATAGTCCCCCATACTTACACACCATAGCTAAAATATTAGAGGGTCGAAAAATTATTAATCCCCTCAAGTGTCAATTAATTAAATTTTCTGGCAAAAATAAATTAAAATCCTAAGCCAAAAATTTAATTAATTAAAGTCAAAATTAAGGTCTTAGTGAAATTAAATTCTTCAAGTGGGAAAATTCGTGGGTATCAAAGAAATTAAGTTTTGGAGGTCCCCACCAAGAGAATATTGGAAATTTCAAGAAAAATTGGACCCTTGGGCCTTGGTGGTTAAGTCAAAGTCAATTTTTTTAGGAAATTAGCTCAAATTAATTAATTTTGAACTAATAAAAAATGGGTTAAATAAGAAATTCGAAAATTCCTCTAAAATAAATATTTTCAACGATGGATATTAAAAGATGATCAAATATTTTTCAACAGCCGAGATCATTTTGACAGGGATCAAGCCAAATAGTCATTATTTTTCCACTTGGAGGATTTATCTACATATAGAGTGTCATTTGAGTCTCAAACCATCTGAAGTTTGCCTAAGAAAATTCTGCAGAAAAGCTGATTTAACGCTATTGTCTTGCTAAGGAACATTTTTTGAATCATAATAAAGACTTTGGGTGCAATTCGTGGTGTTTATTTTCTATTGATCTGTGGTACATGCTAGGTACGGGCATTCCTATATTGTGATAAAAGTTTTAAAAGTTTGTTTATTCAATAGATGGGGATAGGATCATTCTATTGGCAGATTTTGAGTTTATCTTAGGTGATATGATTAGCCATATGTTGAACAAGCTTTCTGGAAGAAAATATGTAGTGTTTGCAAGTTTTCCAGTCTTCGAGCTCCAAGTTCACAAACCGTGGACGTAGGCTGACCTTGTTTGGACTCTGAATATTTATATGGTTTATTTAACTTCGCTAAGGTTGTAGCTTGCATCTATTCTTAGAAATACACTTTGCCATTTATCAAAACATTTCATTAAAAAAATATTTCTCAAAATTCTTTTCTAAAGCATTCTATATTTCTACATTTGTAAATAACTTTTTTTCTAACTGGGATTTTGGGGTTTTAATAAATTTTTTATATATTGGAGTTTTGGGTGTTTTTATCTCCATTTTTGGAGGTGAAATCAAGTTGAAAGTTTTGGAAAATGTAACTATGTTCAATCTTCATAATTGCACTTGAAGTCAAAATGTAATATATTTGTCAAAAGAAAAGCAAAAAGAATTTTATTATTATTGAAATTGACATATTAAAGCATGGGTTTCATGCTTGGGTCATTTGTCTTAGGTCAAGCCTCCATCGTAGGCTTTAGGGTATTGTCAAAGTCAATTTGTTTTTTGGTTAAAGACTCCTCCATCAAAGTCTCCTTGATCATCATCAAATCAACCTCCTCAAAGACTCCTTCAAGTCGGCCTTGCTGAAAAAGTGAAACTAAGTTCGGTCTTCATAATGACATCTAATTATGATTTTATGTAAAGAGATGTAAATAAGAAAATTGAAATTATTGTGTTGACTTGCTTCATGGGTTTCATGAGCAAGGAATTTTGTTTTTGAGTCAAGGCTCCCATTGAGAGTCTTTAGGGTTTATTCATCTAGTCATTCATAAAAGAGTCATTGTCATGTAAATGAAATCATGTTACACTTGACAAAAGGTCAATATTGTCTATGTAAAGTATCCTCCAAGAACTTGTCACCAAACATCTTCAAGTTGGCCTACAAACATCGAAGGCGTTGCCAAAACAAGTTGGCCTACAGGTCAGCCTAAAGACCCAGAGAAGAGGGGTATAAGTAGAGGAACTCGACCTCCATTCCAAGCATCAAGTTCGAACTCAATTCCAACGAAGAAGTGCAGAAAAAAGTGTGAAAAAGAGGCAGTAAGAAAGGGTTTCCTCTAAAGTAAAAAAGGACACTCTTCTAGGTTATCGAAGGAAGAATCTTCAAGGTAAATCAAAGCAGAATCTTTTGGAGCAGCAAAGTAGATTCTACTGGTGTAACAGAATCTTATGGGGCAGCAATATCTTCTGGGGCAGCGAAGAAGGAATCTTCTGGGAGGCAGTGAATAGGTGTCTTCTGGGATCGTGAAGGACGTAGAGACCAAGTTTCTAGAGAAGACTTAGAGGCCGAGATTCTCTAAGGCAACAGTGAAGGTGAAGTATAAGAAGTAGGGACCGAGTTTCTATAGAAGAAGGAAACGAAGGAAGGACAAGAAAGGACAAGGATGGTGACAAAGTTCTTGAGAAGGATACTAGAGTCAAGGGTCAGTGCCATGGTCTTGGTACTTATCAATTGAAGATCTAGAAGAAGAATTTTATCGGGTTTTCCTCTCTAGAGGTGAGAGGTTTTGGCCTTGGCTGGAGAAGCCTATATTTTGTGTCACTTGTCTTTATTTTGATAATTGTCTTGATGAAAAAGAACACACTAATAGACTAACAAAGTGAAAGATCATAAGTAAAAGAAGAACAAGCATATCACAAGCAATTATCAAGCAGAGAAATTGTTAACATTGAATGCCCTAGATTTCTCAACATGGAATTGGAGCTAAGGTGTTGAAGACAAGAAAGGGCAAAGCAAGCTGACATACAAATCAAACTTCAAAAAGGGAATCGAAGCAAGTCAAAGGCTATCAACAAGTCCAAGATCTACATCATAAGGACAAAGCAGGAAAAAAAAGTAAAAACCCTAGAAGCGCTTCAGATCATCAATGGATCATAAATCAAGCTCTCTCTCATCAAAAAGGCCATCCATCAACATCAGGAAGAAGGAGGAAACAAACAGCAATTTGACAAGTAAGTCCATGACTATATCCGATAATATCAAAATATATTTTTGCAAGGAAAGCAATAAACTAGTTGGGGCTGCAAAGTTCCTTGCATGGAAGAAAAGGACTAACCTCAATCTTATTGAGAATGAGGTCATGGTTTACATTAAGGGATCAATAACCCAACCTCCAAAAGAGGATACTCAAGCTCGTGGTAAATACACAAAGGGAGAAGTGAGAGCTCAAAGGATTCTTCTAGAATCCATAAAAGACTCTCTAATTCCATATGTATCAAAAATAGAAACTGCGAAAGATATATATGACAAACTAGTAGAGTTATTTTATGTAAGTACCACAAGAGAAGTAATCTCCTTAAGGCAAGAACTCTACAAGCTAAAGATATCCAAGGAAGATAGAATAGTCTCATACTTCATGAGGGTATCAGAAGTACGAGATCAACTACAAGAACTAGGAGAAGTTATGTCTAACAGAGAGATGACCACAGTGGTACTAAATGCACTACCGGAAGAATGGGGCAACTCCACTTCAAGCTTATATGGCAAGAAAGAAATTACTCCATTTCAAGATTTATGGTCACTATGTAAGATCGAAGAAACTAGACTAGAAGCAAAGGTTGATGTCAGACCAAGAGAACAGAATCAAGCATATGCTACAATGACAAGAAGAAAGGGAAAATTTGGAAAGTTTGGACCCTCAAGGAAAAAGAACATGGATAAGATAAGGTGCTTCGGATGTCAAGAACTTGGACACTACAAAAGAGATTGTCCTAATCGTGGTAAGGACAAGAGGAATAGAGAAGGAGCACACATTACTGAAGAAGTGCAAGAACCTGAGTCCAAGAAGCCTAAGAATGAAGAAGTAAAAATCTCTACTATGACTGAGATGATCTTCTTCTCAAGTAGGTACTTTTCACTTGTAAATTATGGTCTTGATGCAGTTTAAAATTAGATAGGATGCATCTGATTAGAAAAACAGCATAGAAACATTAGAAGTAAGAGCTTGTGACATGGGAAGAAAGTATGTCTGGTCCAAATCCTACTAATTAGAAAGCTCTTACGAAACCTCATGAGTATTTATAAGAAGCAAAAGATCATCATCGACTGGGATCATCATAGAACAAAACATTTGCCGGATAAAGACATAAAATATTCTCAAGTGTCTCTAATAGAATTCTCATCAAAGGACTCACCGATAGAGAAAGGAAGCAAAATTTTTTATTAAGGAATTCCAACTTTTGGGATTCAAGGAATAATATGATGATACAACAAGGAAAGCAGGTCTGAAGGATAAAGTCCCTTTGGATGAAGCTACTATAGGAAATCTGGATGACCGAAAGAAAAGTGAGGTATGCTCACATGGATTATTATGAAAGTCATATGGTTACAATATGATCTAGAGAAGAAAGGATCTCCTCCTCCTAGGTATTGCAGAAGAGCATAAGTCACACAAGATGAAATAAATATAATATATGCAACATAAGGAAGCTGACTATAATCAAGATTGGAAGCTTTTGGAATAAGTGTGTGAGAAGAAAGGAAGCGATCGTGATAATATACAATGACGATAGAAGGCATTCAAAGTCCAAGAAGATTTGACTAGAATATCTCTCGAAAGAAGTCGGAAAAAAGTAGGGACCCTTGACACTAAATATCTATGGAAGATAGGTCAATTTACATGCAAGATGTCGATACTTACAAGAAGATGTCATGGTGAAAGATCATCACAAAGGTAATTCTAATTTGAAGTGTACATTGATTATTTTTTAACTAACATTTGGTTGGGCTTATGTACAACTGTAAAAGGGAAGATCTATGAATAACTTCCAAGCAGAACATATGGAAGGATGTAATGTTCTTCCGGAAATATGGTATGAAAGCAGAATGACATGAAGCAAATCCAGATGGAAATCTGATGGATCACTTTCTGATGAGTTAGGGAGATGACTAACTCATGGACAAAAGTGATGGATGATCTATGCCCTATATACAAAAGTTCCCAAAAGTTGAAGACTCCTTAAAAGAAATTCATGACATCGAGGAAAGGATCTCTTCATGCAGCAAAGTGTTCTATAGGTCCCTTGTTAAGAGGGAGCCTGAGAAGAAGTTTCTTACCTGGAAGAAACTCGGAAATTTCCAAGTTGTAAGCTTAGGTACATTCCTCTGTGATAGGAATGGGTACATCAAAGGAATAAAATCTCCTAGTATAAGAGGGAGCAATAGACATGTTGTTTTGTGCTTCACCAGAGAAGACGGAATGGAGGATTGTGTAATCATTTGGCATTTGATGCTCTAGTGGGATGAGTTAGGGAATAGTCCTCGTGGAGCATATCCTAAGAGAACCTGGGTGGGATATGTTCTAAGAGAGAATGATGAAGATGTCTATAAATCATTTGTCTCGCCAGCCGCTTTCTCTATGGATAGAGTTGTTAGTCGAGGCCTTGCTATATGAATGTTGGTTGGTACGATGCTATACAAATGAGTTACAAATCCGAATTCTTCTTAAGAGAAATTCTTTAGATTGAGAAAGTCCAAGGTACCATTATGAATGCCTCTCTAGTTAAGAGGAAGTGTTGAAAAAGTGTAACTAGGTTCAGTCTTCATAATGACATGTAATTATGATTTTAGGTAAAGGGACGTAAATAAGAAAAATGAAATTATTATATTGACTTGCTTGATTGGTTTCATGAGCAAGGAATTTTGTTTTTGAGTCAAGACTCTCATTGAGAGTCTTTAGGGTTTATTCATCTAGGCATAAAACAGTCATTGTCATGTAAATGAAGTCATGTTACACTTGACAAAAGGTCAATATTGTCTATGTAAAGTATCTTCCAAGAACTTGTCACCAAACCTCTTCAATTCGGCCTACAAACATCGAAGGAGCTGCCAGAACAAGTTGGCCCTACAAGTCAACCTAAAGATCTAGAGAAGAGGGGTATAAGTAGGGGAACTCGACCTCCATTCCAAGCATCAAGTTCGAACTCAATTCCAGCAAAGAAGTGCAGAAAGAAGTGTGAAAAAGAGGCGGTAAGAAAGGGTTTTCTCTAAAGTAAAAAGGACACACTTCTAGGATATCGAAGGAGGAATCTTTTGGGTAAATCGAAGCAGAATCTTCTAGAGCAGAGAAGTAGATTCTTCTGGGACAACAAAGTAGATTCTTCTGGGGCAGCAGAATCTCCTGGGTCAGCAAAGAAGGAATCTTCTAGGAGCCAGTGAATAGGTGTCTTCTAGGATAGCGAAGGAAGTAGAGACTGAGTTTCTTGAGAAGACCTAGAGGCCGAGATTTTCTAAGGCAACAGTGAAGGTGTAGTATAAGAAGTAGAGGTTGAGTTTCTCTAGAAGAAGAAAACGAAGGAAGGACAAGAAAGGACAAGGTTGGTGACAAGGTTCTTGAAAAGGATACTAGAGTCAAGGATCAGTGTCATGGTCTTGGATTTATCGATTGAAGATCTAGAAGAAGAATTTTATCAAATTTTCCTCTCTAGAGGTGAGAGGTTTTGGCCCTGGCTAGAGAAGCCTATATTTTGTGTCACTTGTCGTTATTTTGGTAATTGTCTTGATGAAAAAGAACACACTAATAGACTAACAAAGTGAAAGATCATAAGTAAAAGAAGAAAGCATATCACAAGCAATTGTCAAGCAGATAAATTGTTAACACTGAATGCCCTAGATTTCTCAATAGGCCTCAAAGAATAGTCATAAAATAAACTCATGTTGGCTTACAACAAAGACGCATCTCTTCATAATTCATGTCAGCTCATTTAGGATGGACATACCACTATATAGACAAGCCTGTGATCTTCACATTACACTATCTTAGAAGTTCGCATTTCAGAGAACAAGTTTCGGTGATATGACACAGATTACTAGCTCGGATCTCAGAGAAGGTTGCGGTGAAGTTTGGGTGATCTCAGTGGAACACTCTCAGTGATCTCAGAGATAATTTTGTGACATTCTCAGCATATAGAATGTGGCTTGCAGTGGAGACAGTTCAGTTATGTATCACAGTGACTCGATGTTATTTCTATCACAGTTTTGGTGCTAACTTGGTTTCGGTGATATTACAGTGATGTACTTCAATTCTATCTCATTGCTACCACAGTGAATATCTCGGTGATGTAAACTCGATGCTATCTTATTGTTACCACGGTGATAAGTTCAGTGTCATTGCAAAAATCAAAGTATGAAGAAAAATGACAAGGTTGACTTGATGGATGGAGGTAGTCTCGAGTCTAAGTTGTAAGGGTCTTGGTCATCTCATCTTTAATATACTGAAGGAAGAATTTGTGACTGGGTTTTCCCGTCAAGGGGGTTTTGCCCCAACAGCATGCCTATATCTTGTGTTATTTTCTATTTGTTGTTTGGCATTAATCTTGATGATAAAAAAAGATAATTAAGATATCTAATACTAATAATGGAAACATCACAAGTTAATGTAATTAATAAGGGAAGTTGTTTAATTTCCAACTCCTTGGCTTTCCCAACATGGTATCAGAGTTATGGTCAAGGTAAAAGGCAGTTTGAAGAAGGGAAATTTTGGGCTAATAAAACTAATGAGACTAAGATTACAGTGAGCATATTAAAGACACCAAGAATGAAGGAGTGACTTCACAGTGAGAAATATTCTTGGTAACAATGAAAACAAAAGAGATTTTCAGTACCTAGACAGTGAGATAGTTTGGATCTTTCCAAAGATTGGGCTCTTAATATTTCTGTGAAGATACAGTCTCAGTATTTCATTGGAGGCATAGTCTAAACTTTTTAGTGAAGGCACAGTATTTCGGTAAAAGCACAATTTAACAAAGATATAACTTCGCTATATATAACAAAGATGAATTCGGTGTTATATGCCACCACTATAGCACAGTCTTAGTGCATTCACTGTTTTCGGTGCCACAACAAAAAGAAGATATCGGTAAAGGATTCAGTGCTTCCAACAGTGAGTAGGTTTCGATGAGAAGGTTTCGGTAACACAATTCTGGTGCTTCCAACAGAAAAGGAGTTTGTTGCTACCAAAATGGTTCAATGTTAGTACAATGTGAGGGGTTCACTACATTAAGAAGGGATGGAACTTGGTACAGCTGCATATGAAAGTCTATCAAGTACAAGCACAAGAAACCAGCTTAAGAAAATCAAGTAAGTGCTTCGTACCCAACAAAATACTCTTGCAACAAGTCTAATAAAAAAGCAAAGGTATGTAATTCACAAGGTATGTATGCTCGTAAGCATTTGAATTTCTATCATCACTAATGGTCCATATAATCCTTGTTTCTAACTAGTTTAGGATTAAGAGTGTACTGTCTAGTTAACATATTATAATCTTAATCCTCTCCCTCTAGGATTTACAATTAATCTAGGATTCCAAGCAAAAGCCCTCGAAAAAAAGAATAACCTTTTCCATCCTCCATGGCTATGTAGGAAATCTAACCTAAGAAATTAAATCACGTTCTTGGTGTCACATGTTGTGCTTGTAGGTATGTACTGTTGATTTGGGGTAGCATCGGATGTGCTCTAGCCATGAAAATTGGTGGAGAGGCTAAAGCACATGAGATCTCCAAGGCTCGGAAATGGTTTGGAA
Source organism: Pinus taeda (assembly GCA_000404065.3). Taxonomy (NCBI): domain Eukaryota; kingdom Viridiplantae; phylum Streptophyta; class Pinopsida; order Pinales; family Pinaceae; genus Pinus; species Pinus taeda. The sequence goes on along the minus strand of APFE031009930.1, from coordinate 93,892 downwards.
AAATTCTAACCAATGAAGGAGATATTAAAATAATTAATATTTTTAATGGGTTCCTAAGTCTAAACTTAGGAAAATAAAAATATTAATGGGTATTAATATAAAACTGAGTTAGAAGGTTCTAAATGACATGGATCAAGCCAAATCTAATCTTAGTCGTTGATTAGAGATGTAATCTCAGCGCTTGAAGACTCAACAAAAAAAGTATAAGAGGAGACTTGAGGGTTAGTTGGAGATACACCAGAGTGATCAGTGATTTCGATTTTTTAGAGCGAGGTTTGCTAAGAGAAATTGAACCAGTGATCAGTATTGCAGCGAGGGGCAGTGAGTGCAGAGGCAGAGAGGCAGAGATAGTGTCGAAAGACCAACGCAGAGGCAGAGAGGCGGACGCGAGCCAGCAGAAGGCACGCAGAGGCCAGCAGTGACTGCGCAGAGGCCAGAAGGGCCTACGTGAGTGACGCAGAGGGCCAAAGAGGCTGCGCAAAGCCTCAAAGGGATGACGCAGAGGGTTTCAGGGTAACGCAAAGGCCTGGAGGGTTGACGCAGTGCTTCAGAGAGGTGTTGGAGAGGGTTTCGTGGAGTAAACTTTCAGAATATCTGCTTCTGAAGAGAGGTATTACTGCCAAATTATTTTCTCTGTCGAGTGAGCCAGTTTGGCACCCAGTGTACTCAAGAAAAGTTGCTTAATAATAAAACCCTCAGAATTGTTGCACCAGTTTTCCCAAGTTGGGCTTTTCCAGGGACAATTGTATAAAAATAACAGTGTCCCTTGTGTGTTTGTCTATTTCTTTCAGTTGTTGATCTGTAGATGGTTGAGACTGTATTGTGTTTATTTCAGCATTTATATGGTTAAATAACTTGATAGTAATTAAACAAGTAGGTGAAATAACCTAGAGAACACAAAAAAAATTATAACATGAATACTTAGAAATTTCAACATGGTATCAGAGCATTGCAAATCACAGGAGAGCTAAAGGCACCAGCTGAATCAGAGAATTTGTAGCAGACACAGTTGTCCCGAGAGACAGAAGTTGTTCCTAAGCAGAAAGCAACAGAGAAGGGGTGACGCAGAGAGTCTGCGTCATCAGTTCGAGCCAAAGAGAGGCCAGCGCAGAGGCAACAAAAGGCAGAAGAGGCTCACGAGGAGCCACGTCATCCTACTCAACCAAGTAGGAGTGACCAAGTTGGCCAGGGGAGCAAATCAGTCTTGTCGAGATTACGCAGAGTCAAGAGGCTCAATTTCTTCAGTTGTGGGGGCATAGGAAGTTGTGGGAAAATTTCAGAGAGTGAAGCTAGTGGGGTGTTGTTGTTGTCGAGGCAGAACAGTACCTAACGGGATAGAACCAAGGTAGAGGGAGTCGCTACCTAGGGGGATTTCTAGCCAAGAAATCCAGATCAGTGTTGCAGGAGCATAGGAGATCGGAGAGGTGCGGTTCGACTATTAGCAGGAGGATTTCCAGGAGGGAGTCTAGCAGAGACCTTCCAGGAGGGAAGTAGAGACTCAGAGGGAGTCAAAGAGAAGAGCGAAGATGGTCTTTGATGACGATTGTGCCATGAGTGCTCATGTACCTCTAGAGAAGAGGTGGCGTGACATCGAGTTGTAGTCAGGAAGACTACAGGCGATGAGGGGCAGGATCCTTGAGGCACCCAAACTCTTGGATCATATCTGGCTACAAGAGCCTCGAAGTGACCGTAGCAGGATGGCAGATGTCGGTAGAAACAGATGCAGATGAAGCAGCAAAGAGTGCTAGAGTGCAGGGATCTCTAACGGCGCAGTGGGGGTTGCAACAGTGGGAGAGGCATAGAGGACGTTGTAACAATGCAGGAAGGCACAAAGGGGTTTGTAGCGGTGCGCGAGGCACAGAGATGTTGCAGCAGTCTAGAGATAGCAGAGGGAGCACGAGATAGCGACAGAGAGAGCTTCAGCATCAGGAGGGTTTCTAGCATGACAAGGATGTCAATAGTTGGGTAGATCAATTACCGTTGTCTCAGTAACTGAGTTGCAGTGCAAAAGTAACAGTGGTAGTGCTATGGGCAGCACGATGCAGCATGAGGAGAGAGGGTTGCAACGCAGACGTAGTGTTGGAAGGAAGAACCAGCAGCAACACGGATGCAAAGGAGTTGTCGTACAAATGTTGCAGTGGCAGTGGTAGAGCCATGGGCAGCAGTACAGGATGCAGCAATGCAGAGGTGTTGGGCAGCAAAGCCAAACATCAGCACAGGTACCGGTGTCGGATGATCAAGGTGATGCTCAGTGGTGGAGTATTACTAGAGCACATTCCTCTCTAAGAGGGAGTGTTGATTTGGGGTAGCATCGGATGTGATCTAGACATGAAAATTGGTGGAGAGACTAAAGCACATGAGATCTCCAAGACCCAAAAATGGTTTGGGGGAATTCTATCCAGTGAAGGAGATATTAAAATAATTAATATTTTTAATGGGTTCTTAAGTCTAAACTTAGGAAAATAAAACTATTAATGGGTTTTAATCTAAAACTGGGTTAGAAGGTTCTAAATGACATGGATCAAGCCAAATCTAATCTTAGTCGTTGATTAGAGATGTAATCTCAGCCGTTGAAGACTCAATAGAAAAAAGTATAAGAGGCTTGTGGGTCAATTGGAGATACACCAGAGTGATTAGTCAATTCGATTTTCTAGAGCGGGGTTTTCTAAGAGAATCGAACTAGTGATCAGTATTGCAGCAAGGGGCGGTGAGTGCAGAGACAAAGAGGCAGAAATAGTGTTGGAAGACCAGCGCAGACGCATAGAGGCAGACGTAAAGCCAGCAGAAGCCACGCAGAGGCCAGAAGGACCTGCGTGAGTGACGCAAAGGCTGCAGAAGTGATGCAGGGGCAAGAGAGATTGCGCAGAGCCTCAAAGGGCTAATGCAGAGGGTTTCAAGCTAACGCAAAGGCCAAGAGGGATGACACAGTGCTTCAGAGAGGTGCTAAAGAGGGTTTCGTGGAGCAGACTTTCAAAATATCTGCTTCCGAAGAGAGGTATTACTGCCAGATTATTTTCTCTGTCGGGTGAGCCAGTTTGGCACCCAGTGTACTCAAGAAAAGTTGCTTAATAATAAAACCCTCAGAACTGTTGCACCAGTTTTCCCAAGTTGGGTTTTTCTGGGGACGATTGTCCAAAAATAACAGTGTCCCTTGTGTGTTTGTCTATTTCTTTCAGTTGTTGATTTGTAGATGGTTGAGACTGTATTGTGTTTATTTCAAGATTTATATGGTTAAATAACTTGTTTGTAATTAAATACGTAGGCGAAATAAACCAAAGAATACATAAATATTTCTAAGTAATACTTAGAAATTTTGACATGTACTAAAGTATAGAAAGATGATGGCTTAATACAAAGAGAACACTTCAATCCTTACTAGCTTTTCCAAGGAACATCTTCAGGTATGTCTTAAACTAAACACCTTATAAATTCTCTTAAAGATACGTTCATCTTATTTTCGAAGTTTGCATTACTTTACTAACATCGTTATGTCTAGCTATCTTGAATCATAATGATTCTTGTTTTGGGAGATTCATCACTTGATAAATCTACCCTCCTCATATTCTTAATTGGCTTTATAGAACCCTAGACAGGTTCTCTGGAAACCCCTAACCTAAGGGTAAGTTGACAATGAATGAAATCCTAATCTACTTAGGGTTATTGATGAAGTCTAAAGAAATTGTTATTATGTTTGATATATTGATGATGTCATGTTTAGGGTTTTGGTATGATCATGAAAACCCTAACTTGTTAGGGTTGAAATGATGTTGTCTGAAATCTTAAACCTTTCAAGTCTTGATATAGTAGGGTTTGTCTTGCTATGAAATCCTAGATCTTTAGGGTTTGGTTGAGTATATAAGCAAAACCCTTGTTACAAGTCCTAGGTATGTGTTCATCTTATTGAATCCCTTGCTTGGTCTAGATCAGTATATGCCTAATGTATTAATTTTGTCTGACATACGATTGTGCTTATACATGATGATGAATTCCTAGATATATGTGATGGTCATGAGTTCTAGAGTTTGGAAACAAGCCCTAGTTAAAATTTGATGTTCTAGGATGATGTTGTTTTGTAAATCTAGAGTAGTTGAATCCTAGTAGTAGTTAAATTCTCTAGTATTTGTGATATGACAATCTGAAATCTATATTGTGATTACTGAGAATTTATAAGATAGTCATGATGTTGATTAAGTTGTGATTGGTTTTGATTGTTGAAGCTCATGTATAAAATCTAGGGTTTACATGAAATCCTAGTTGGAAGTCTAACATATGAAATTTAAAAATTGTTAGATACATCTAATTTGTTTCTAAGGTTTGCTATATGAAAGAACTTTTCATGTCATTGAAAGAATATTGAAACCATAGATATAATGACTTCGATATCTTGATAAGTTGTTGATGTGATTTAGGGTTTGTAACTAAATCTGGGTAAGAAGTCGAAAATGTTGAAATATAGTCTCTTACAGCTTAATCCTTCTGTTATTATAAGATTTTGATATGGCTAACTTCATGCTTCTATAGTTTTTGGTTGTACTTTCTATCTAAGTTGTGCAGGTACACAATCTTCTATATGATGAAGATGATCGAAAGAAATGTTGATGTGATAAGTATGATGTAAATGGTAATGATCTATGATAAGAAGGATGGAAGCCACAAAAGATTCTCCGATGACGAAAAGAAGAAGTTGATCTCCCCAGGTTAAGAGGGAGCCCGGATAGAAGAAATCTCCCTGGTTAAGAAGGAGAGCATAGTTTTGATTGGAGAATGAAGTTTGAAGGATATGTTGTTGTATGGAAAGATTCAGTTGATAGGCCTATTGTGTTTGAGGAGCAACATCAGGAAAACCCTTAAGGTTTGTGTTTATTTATGAATATGTGAAAGTATATTATTGATTGGGGTTGTGTTTAAATCTCTAGAAGGTTTTGATAGCATGATTGTCACCAATCAGTTTCATCGGGAGAGGTTTGTTGTCCTTGATCTGCTGGATCAAGGAGAGGCTTTATGAGTGAAGCATTGCCTGGGAGGACATCTGGCCAGCACTTTGCGTTGATATTTAGGTCCCAAAGTAGGGAGGGTGGCATGGGTCATAAAGCTCTGATCATGGATACGCACCTAGGTCCCTGGGTTGATGGTTAGCAAGTAAGTCTAATGGTACCTAGAGAGGCTGAAAGCATGAATCCATCTTAGTCCCACCCGGATAGATTGCCCTGGTCAGGAATCTAGTCTATGGCATTGTGATGCCTAAATTGTTGAGAGGCCAATGGATAGATTGCCCTGGTCAGGAATCTAGTCCATGGCATTGCGGTGCCTAAACTTCTTCATAGTTGATGTGGTTTGAGATTTTCCATGTACCCCTTTGGTTATATGTAAATATGAATACCTCCCTAGTTAAGAGGGAATGTTGGAAAGTGTAACTAGATTTGGTCTTCATCATTGTATTTGAAGTCAAAATGTAATATATTTGTCAAAAGAAAAGCAAAAAGAATTTTATTATTATTGAAATTGACTTATTAAAGCATGGGTTTCATGCTGGGGTCATTTGCCTTAGGTCAAGCCTCCATTGTAGGCTTTAGGGTATTATCAAAGTCAATTTGTTTATTGGTTAAAGACTCCTCCATTAAAGTCTCCTTGATCATCATCAAGTCAGCCTCCTCAAAGACTCCTTCAAGTCGGCCTCAAAGGAACAGTGTTAATTTATGGTATGTTCTATGCTTAGTGCAGTTTACTTCAATTTCTTCTTATTAGCCACTGATTAGCAATCACATAAACATAGAGTAAAATTCGGATAGAACATCAATAGATTGACAGAAAACAAGCCAAGACAAGAGACACCAGATGTGGCGGCTAGCCAGGGACAAACCCCAATGTGGGGAAACCCTTTGATCAATTCTTCTTTAATCTTCAATAGTTCAACAGAGAGAAATAGTACAAATGCATAAATCTGTAATTTTATGACAGCAACAGCAAACTCTAACCAGCAAAGTCAAATCTAAGTCAAACAAGATGAAATCGACCTCCAATATGCTTGGTCAATTTCCCAGTCATCTAGGCCTCCAATAGCAAGAAGAGGCAGCCCATAAATAGTCTAAAAAACTCAGCCAACTGAAGTCAAACTACTGCCACAAACTAGGGAAGTCAACATTGGTCAAACCGAAGGTCAGAAATGCCTCAGTTTTTGTGCCAGAATTTGCGGCCTGCCTAAGAGATGCAAACACACCAAAATCGCTTCCTTGAAATGCCCACACCAGTCAACATTGGTCAAAGAGATGACCTGCAGCTTCTGCGTCCTCCTTCCTCCCACGTGTGAGGTGCTCCTTGTGCGTAAAACCAATGCTAAGGAGAGAGAAAGAAGAATGAGTGAGATGAGATGGTGAAATAATGCCTCCACCTATCTTGTATTTATATGAGACTTTGAACATGTGTGCCACACATTTAGCTGTTGGCTGACCTTGACAATTTGTCAAGTAATTACAAATAAATTCATATCTCCATAAATACTTGTCGAAATCAGATGATCATTAGATCAATCCTACACATCTCGACGAGAGGAATCCAAGAAAAATATCAGCTGCCATAAATGAGATGACCCACATGGCGTTTGGCCCTAGCTACCAATTTTAACACTCCCTCTCAACTAGGGAGAACTCCATCGGATAATCCGTCTGACCGTCAGTACTATCTCTGCCATCAAATGGACTGCCCTGCACTGCTCGGCTTTGCTCTGCTGAACTATGAAGAAGAAGGAATGATCGAGGATGTATCATACCATCCTCCACTGACTCGAAGTCAGTCCCATAGAATGTGTCATACCACTCCCAGTGATCCCAGATCAATGGAGCTCATCCTAGCATAGGGAGTACAGTAGATACAACGATGCATCCATCGATAGTACTACTATGGACCCTAATCCCATTTCCCTACTCATTGATTAGATGAGAGGTACTTCCCATGAGTCCCAGACTGCATGACTAGGATGCCTCGACAAGAGAACTAATCATCCTGTCCATAAGTCACCACGGGGTATCGCAGGGGAAGGTTGAACCATTCACCCTGTACATAGCGCACCACTAGGGGAGGGTTAGTCTCCCTGTGGTCGCATGTCGCTCCAAGAAGTACCCCAAGCCCCTCGGAGCTCCCAAAGCTCAATGTATGCATCATACATGACCCTCATAAGAGGGTCTCTCAACGACGCCAAGTCGTTCTCAGAAAGTCAAGAATTTGACATTTCCCAAGGACTTTGTCAAAATGTCAGCGACCTGCTCAATTGTACCAATATGTTGGAGCCTTGTTGCTCCCCGCAGCATCATATCCCGGATATAGTGGTACCTAATATCGATATGCTTGGAGCGATCATGAAATACGGGATTCTCTGATAGACGAATCTCACTCTGGTTGTCACACAGGATCATGGTAGTATCCAATGTAAATCCAAACAGCTCACTGAAGAGCTTCTGCAACCGGACAGCCTCACAAGAGGCCATAATCGCAGCGATGTACTTTGCCTCAGCGGTGCTCAAAGCCACCGACTTCTGCTTCCTACTCATCCAGGATATCGAGGCAAATCCCAAAGAGAAACAACACCCTAAAGTGCTCTTTCGGTCCACCACACTGCCTGCCCAATCAACATCGATATATCCATGTAGTCTCACATCTCCGACAGTGTATCTCAACCCATGAGTGATTATGCCACGAAGGTATCTCAACAAATTCTTGGCACCAATCCAGTGTGTGTGGTGAGGCTCAACCATATGTTGACTCAACGTGTTGACTACAAAACATATATTTGGACGGGAGTTCACCCAGAACATCAATGCTCCGATGAGTTGACAATACTCGGTAGCATTTTGCAAAACAGGTTCAACAGAACTACCGCTTAACTTTTTGAAGTCAAGCTCCATCAGGGTAGTCACAGGCTTGCAGTCCACCATGCCGAATCTCTCCAATATCTTCACCACATATTTTCCTTGAGATAGGAAAATCTCTCGTGGCTTCTGCCAGACTTTTAGTCCTAGGAAATAGTGCATCAATCCCAGGTCTTTCATCTCAAACTCAGAAGCCAACTCCCTCTTACATTTGTGAATGAGAGGGTCTGCACCTTATCAGAAAGAGATCGTCAACATACAGCACCAGTATAAGAGGTTTGTCATCTTCAACCTTAAAGTAAAGGTTAGGGTCAGCTTCACTCCTAGTGAATCCCAGCTTCATCAAGTAGCTATCGATCCTCTCATACCAAGCTCGGGGTGCTTGCTTCAGCCCATAGAGGGCGTTCTTCAACCTGCACACGTGAGATTCCTGATCATGAATCTCAAATCCTTCGGGTTGTTCCACATAGACTTCCTCTTTGATCGAACCATGCAAGAATGCGGTCTTGACATCCATCTGATGTAGGTTCCACCCTGTGAACCAGCAAGGGCTATAATCGAGCAGATGGTGGTGTATCGAGCAACAGGTGCAAATATCTCATCATAGTCTATACCTTCCTTCTGAGAGAAGCCACGAGCGACAAAACGAGCCTTATACTTTTCAGCACCTCCATCAGCTCCATGCTTTATCTGGTAAATCCATTTGTAAGTGACAATTGTTTTGCCCTGGGGTCTAGGGACCACATCCCAGACATCGTTCTTCATGATGGACTCATATTCCTCAGTCATAGCATCCTTCCATACTTGATGCGTGACAGCTTCTGCGAACGATGAAGGCTCATTTTGAATGATCGTGCTCATGATGGTCAAGTATCCCTAATACCTGGTCGGCTTCTTACTTTCTCAGAAAGTCCCTCTGGGTGCAATGTGTCCTTCGGCATCATCAAGTGTCCCCCTAAGCCATGAAGGCCTCTTCCTAGAAGAGGAATGCTCTTGCGGAGGGGGATCAATAGGATCCATAGGTTCATCGTTCTTCTACATCGAGCATCGTCTCATCTTCCTTTTCCTCTGGTTTCCTGGTGTCAGCTTCTCCAGATTTCCTTAGTATAGGAAGATTGTCAACTTTGCTAAGAGCCATATCTTCGTCAAAGGTGACATCATGGCTAATCTCGACTTCCCTTTGACCAGCCACATAGATTCTATAGCCCTTAGTATTTTCACTATAACCCACGAAGATTCCTTTCTTTCTAGATGTACCCAATTTATTCCTTTTCTCTTTTGGCACATGAAAATATATGGGACTTCCAAAAATTCTAAAATGAGATACACCAAGTTTCTTACCAGTGAACATTTCTTCGGGAGTCTTGGAATCCAAAGCTTGATGAGGGCATCAGTTTTGAACATATATGGTGGTATTCGCAGCTTCGTCCCATAGAAACTTCGGAAGCTTTTGATCATGGAGCATAGCACAGACAACTTCCAAAACTGTACGATTCTTCCTTTCTGCCACACCATTCTGCTCAGGAGTATATGGTGTTGTAGTCTCCCTCTTAATGCTAGCCTCTTTGCAAAATTCATGGAACTCATTGGATTCATACTCAGTCCCATTATCAGTCCTTAAGATCTTGATCTTCTTTTCGGTTTGATTCTCGACCAAGGCTTTGAAGTGACGAAACTAGGAGAACACTTCATCCTTCTTTTTCAAGAAGTATATCCAAGTCTTGCGAGAATAATCATCTGTAAAAGTGAGGTAATATAAATATCCTCCCAAAGAATTCATAGGCATCATACTAGATATGTCGGAGTGAACCAACTGCAATATATCGGAGGTCTTGCTATGGCTGGAGGGGAATGGTCCCCTTTTGAGCTTTCCTTCGGCACATCCTAGACATACACCTTCTTGCTCTAATTTGAACTCGGGCATCCCGGTCACCATTTGTCTCACATCGGGTAGAGCTTTATTACGAAGGTGGGCAAACCTCCAGTGCCATAGTTCAGACTGAAGAGATGTGTCACAAGTCATGACACCCAACGGACTTCCTCCAACATGATATAAAGAGTCAACCCGAAACCTAAGAGTGAAAGCATCTTTGAAATTCTTTTTCCATACACGTACCTTGCCATCTATGAAGGCCACCTTGTGGCCTTTGTCTTCCATTGTCGAAATGGACACCAGGTTCTTTTTGAGATCAGGTACATGTAGGACTTCCTGCAAATGAATCGTATTACCCTAATTCAATTGAAGAGAGACATTCCCTACGCCTTTCATGGGATATTTGGAGTTGTCCCCAAGAATATTTTCCAGGTTGGTCTCCTTCTCTATCAGATTAGAGAGAGCTTCTTTCTAACCATTGAAGTGCCTTGAGGCACCACTATCAATAAGCCAATTTCCCAGCGAGTCCGGGGGAGAAGTAGTAAAGAGGGTCGCTGGTAGATAATCATAATATTCATCTTGCTTATTGTTAACAACATTAGATTCATACCTGGAGTTTCTTGCCTTCTTGGAGGGTTGACCACTTCCTTGATTTCCGACATTCCTCTTTTCTATGCCATTGAACCTGACCTTCCTTTGATTGTTATTGGAATTGCCTCACGAGTGATTTTGATCATCGTCATGAGATGTGTCCTTTCTATCAGGGCACTCCCTCGCATAGTGGCCAATTTTGTTGTAAATCTAACATCTACCTTTCCTTCCACCTTTCGGTCCGGCGTTTCCCTTAGATTTTGCCTTGAAATTATTTCTCCTTTTAGCATGAGAGGAGAATGCAGCAAGATTGCCTCTAAGTGCGGGCATTTCCTGCTCTTCCATCCTTGTTTCTTCTTGAATACATCTCGCCATCAATTCCTCAAATCCTGGGATTACATTATTGTTGAGAAGAGTGGTTCTGAATATATAACATTCAGATGGGAGACCTCCGAGAGTAGAGATGGTCAGTTCCCTGTCAAGAATGACTTCCCCAATTGATAGGAAATCATTCTTGATCTCGGTGATCCTTAAGAAGTAGCCTTGCATACTCTCAACTTTGCCCTTCTTAATTTCCTTCGGCTTATTCTTAAGGAACAAAACTTGATTTGCATCATTAACTTTAAATAAGCTTACCAGTCTATCATAGATTTCTTTGGAGGTGGTTAGCTCGGAAACATAGGCCACCAGGCGCTTGTTGATAGATTCCCAGATGATCTTCTTTGCTTTGACTTCTCCCCTAGTCCACTTGTTCCTTGCAGCAACAGATGTATTTGATGGAGGCTCAATGATTTTGCCTCCCACATGGTCCAACACTTCCTACTCTTCCAATGTCAGATCAAGAGACATCTTCCATCCATGATAGTCGGACTTCTCACAGAGCTTGTCTTCGGCAGGGAAGTGTGATGAGGAGGACCCCACGAAGTCTTTAGGATTGCTTCAACAACCTTCGCTGATTGCTCGTACTCTTGCTCTTGCTTGGGCTTTGTCTTCACCTCAACTCTGATACCATGTTAATTTATGGTATGTTCTATGCTTAGAGCAATTTACTTCAATTTCTTCTTATTAGCCATTGTTTAGCAATCACATAAACATAGAGTAAAATGCAGATAGAACATTACTAGATCGACAAAAAACAAACCAAGACAAGAGACACCAGATGTGGCGGCTAGCCAGTGACAAAACCCAATGTGGAGAAACCCTTTGATCAATTCTTCTTTAATCTTCAATAGTTCAACAAAGAGAAATAGTACAAATACATAAATCTGTAATTTTATGACAACAACAGCGAACCCTAACCAGCAAAGTCAAATTTGGTCAAACAAGATGAACTTGACCTCCAATATGCTTGGTCAATTTCCCAGTCATCTAGGCCTCCAACAACAAGAAGAGGCAGCCCATAAACAGTCCAAAAAACTCAGTCAAACTACAATCAACTGAAGTCAACCTGCTGCCACAAACTAGGGTAGTCAACGCTGGTTAAACCAGAGGTCAAAAATGCCTCGGTTTTTGTGCCAAAATTTGCGGCCTGCCTAAGAGAAGCAGCCACACCAAAACCGCTGCCCTGAAATGCCCACGCTAGTCAACGCTGGTCAAAGAGATGACCTGCAACTTCTACGTCCTCCTTCCTCCCATGTGTGAGGTGTTCCTCCTTGTGTGTAAACCCAATGCTAAGGAGAGAGAGAGAAGAATGAGTGAGATGAGATGGTGAAATAATGCCTCCACCTATCTTGTATTTATATGAGACGTTGAACATGTGTGCCACACATTTAGTTGTTGGCCGACCTTGAGAATTTGTCAAGTAATTACAAATAAATTCATATCTCCATAAATACTTGTCAGAATCGGATGATCGTTAGATCAATCCTACACCTCTCGACAAGAGGAATCCAAGAAAAATATCAGCTGCCATAAATAAGATGACCCACATGGAATTTAGCCCTAGTTGCCAATTTTAACAAACAGACATAAAATAAACTCATGTCGACCTACAACAAAGACGCATCTCTTCATAATTCAAGTCGGCTCATTTACGATGGACATATTATTATATATACAAGCATGTGATCTTCGCATTACACTATATCAAAATTTCGCATTTTAGAGAACAAGTTTCAGTGATATGACACAGATTACTAGCTCAGATCTCAGAGAAAGTTGCAGTGAAGTTTGGGTGATCTCAATGGAACACTCTCAGTGAGCTCAAAGATAATTTTGTCACATTCTTGGCATATAGAATGCGGATTACAGTGGAGACAGTTTAGTTATGTATCACAGTGACTCGATGTTATTTCTATCGCAGTTTTGGTGCTACCTTGGTTTCAGTTCTACTATAGTGATCACACTTCAGTGATATTACAGTGATGTACTTCGGTTCTATCTCATTGCTACCACAGTGAATATCTCAGTGATGTAAACTTCATGCTATCTTATTGTTATCATAGTGATAAGTTCATTGTCATTGCAAGGATCAAAGTACGAAGAAGAATGACAAGGTTGACTCGATGGATGAAGGTAATCTCGAGTCTAAGTTGTAAGGGTCTTGGTCGTCTCATCTTGAATCTACTGAAGGAAGAATTTGTGACTGGATTTTCCCCTCAAGGGGGGTTTTGCCCTGGCAGCATGCATGCATATATCTTGTGTTCTCTCCTATTTGTTGCTTGGAATTAATTGGATGATAAGAAAAGATAATTAAGATATCTAATTCTAATAATGAAAACATCACAAGTTAATGCCATTAATAAGGGAAGTCGTTTAACTGCCAACTCCTTGGATTTCCCAACAGAAAGAGTTGGAATAGAGCTAGATCTAGGCCCTTGAGGGTAAGATCTAGCCTCTAAAATTTTTTGCAGGGCCAGCCATTGAAGAATTTGTGGTAAAATTCAGATCTGAAGCAAATTAAATTTTTCAGAGTTGGGGTTTAAAGTTTTAGGGCTTCCAAGCCTGAATCTACCCCCCTAAGGCCAGCGTCTTCTTCCTAGGCCCCTACGTCACCCTTCCTGCCCTTTGTTGGTCATAGGCTCTAAGGCCCTCGACCTTCCTCCTCTCCCCCTGCGTCTTGGCTTTTAGGGCCTTTTGGGTTAGGTCGTGAGGCCTAGAGGCCTCGGCCTCCCCTCCTCGACCCCCCTTCCCTCTCCTTCCTTCATCGCTCTCCCTTCTCCCCCCCTCGCTCAGCCCTCCATACTCCATTTCGGCCCTCCGTGCTCTCCTTTCCCTAACCGCAGTCCTCTAAGGGACTGCAGCTAGTCTTTAGGGCCTCATCTCCCTTGGTCGTAGGCTTTAAGGCCTTGCCCAAGCCCTTGGTCTCGCTCTTGCCTAGGCCGTGGCCATTGTGGGGCCCATAGCAGCCCTTTAGGGCTCATAGCCCTAGCCGCTAGCCCTTAGAGGGATTTCTCCCTTCAGCACCAAGCCTTCATGGCCTTTTCCCTCCTCCTTTCCCTCTTTCGTGGCCTCCTAGGCCATATCTAGCCCAACGCTAGCCTTTTTGAACTTGGCGCTAGCCCTCCTTGGCCCTAATTTGCCCTGTCCATCTCTGATTTTTTAGGACTGAATACTTGCTGTGATTTGCAGGGAAATTGGCTCAAAAATTTGTGTTTTCAAGTGGCATTTTCATTTGAAAATTTTGGGCAAATTTGGCAAGTGTGCTACAAGGCCTTAGGCCTAGGGTTTGCTCTCTAAACCCTCAGTTTATCTCAGTTTTACTTCAGCTGTGATAAATTCTTCATAACAGTGATATAATTGCCCTAAAATCACATCTAAGTGATCTTAACATCTTAATAATTTCAGGGTTAAATTTTGCTAGTGTCTTGGCTACTTGGGTATTGCATATCTAGCTTAGATCCAATCATTTGTTTGCTGGAATATCTCTACATAACTGAATATATCAAATCTGATCATTTCTGCATAACACATCTTAAGAAGCACTAAAAACTCATAATTGCTCATTGATAAAATTGTTCAAGCTTTTAGAGAGTTTTGGGCATATTTTGGAACAAGTAATTGCTCTAATAGATCATTGTTTGTCCTCTTTTCTTACTGTTGTAATAAGTATTTCAGATCTTATATAACAGTAAATGATTCATCATAAGAAGGATAACTAAATTGTGTATCCATTTGGCAAGTCATTAGGTTATTCCTTGGGCATCTTATGTTTCATATGTTTGGCAACTTTCTTGGTTGGAAACTTGGAAGCAATGTTACCAGACTCGGAATCGGCAATAAATCAGCAAGACAAAAGAGCACAGAGTTTTAATCGGATTGGGAAAAAATCGGGAAAAAACTGGTGAATTCAATAAATAAAGATATACACATATAATGAATTTTAAAAAAAACCATTTTTCTTTGATATTCAATAAAGCCATGTCCAAACAATCCATAATATCAATAGATGTCCAAAATATAATGAATGAATGAATAAGTATCTCATATATGTTGAGTCCAAACATGATCCAAAGTACTGAGTATTGACTCCTAACCAGTGACTACATAGAACCAGAAGCATTTGCTTCCAAAAGTTTATAAAATACTGCATACTAATCAGTAAAAAAATAGTATCTGAAATCTCTTGATTGTTGTTGAAATGATATGATAATGGATTGCTACTGAAATCTCTGACAAAGCACACGCTGAAGCTAATGCTAGAGCACACTACACACTATGCCTTTATTACACATAGTAAACTGAAACTGAAACCATGCCTCTATTACCTTCTCAGCGTATGAGTTGCCGGGTCTGAGCAGTGAGAAGTAAGTTACAGGCCGACGTTTAATTTTTAACCTAACTAAAACACGTGGCAAACAATGCAAAAACCCTGAATGTTAAAACCCGTGCTCATCGAGTAGAGGGCTGAAAATCACCTCAGTTGCCTAAATCACAATTAATCGGTGAGTCGCGAGTCAAACTCAGTCAATGTGAGTTTGACTTGCCCAGAATTGAATCGGATCATTTGAGGGAAGAGCAGAGTTTGACTCGTGATTAATCGTGAGTGGTTGGAGATTCATGTTTCACTGGTTGGAAGTGATTTTCTTACTGTTGTCCTATATTTCATCATAAGCGACTCTTTCATGATTAAATTGGCTCATAGTGGTTTATGTTGTTAAGTTCTAATAGTTGCTTGTCTTGTGTGAAATCTGAGAATTTGTTAACTTGGCACTAAAACCACTCAAACATCTAAGCTCTAAAATCTTGTTGATGATCTAATTCACTTTGGCATTAAGATCCAATTGACATTGCAATTGAAGCATTGTTGAATAAGTGCTCTAAGTTCATAATCTTGGGTTATTATCTCGGCATTATTATTGGTGTAAGATTGTTAATTGAATATCTTGAGTAATTGGCATCTTGTGGATTTTGACATTGGCACTAAGTTAATTGGCACTTTCTTGGTTGTAAGATTGCACTTGATTTATAAGTACCCTTGTCGTTAAAGGTTAATCATAATTTAAAGTACTTAAACATTAAGCTAATCTCAAGCTAAGAATCTCACTCATAACCATTGCATAAGCATTCTAGGCTTAGTTTGCACTAATAGTTTACCTCCAAGCATAAGCTTGGTTGATAGATCTCTAGGGCCACCCTTTCTCACCTAGCTTGAGGAATCCAGCGCCTTTCTAGTGGTTAACACAGTGACCTTGCAGTGGTAAGAGCCACAGCCCTTGCAGCACCGGATGCACTGGGTAGTTGGAACACAGGGGGAGGTATCGTTAATCAAGCCTCTGCTTGCTTCCCGTTGGCTTCCATCCCACAACATACTTTAAAGACTAATCTCAAAACAGTGATAAGAGAGGTTCCATTTAGAGTACGCATATAATTTGAAAGTAACCAAGATCCTTGCATTACACCTAGATCTTAGGATTTGCATAGCATATAGGTCAGTTAATCATTTAAGCAGCGGTTGTCCATCTGGTTACTAGGTCATAATTTGTAATAAGAAAGAATTTTGACTCCATAAGGCACTGGTCTCATCTTTATATCTAATTAAAATCCTTAAGTCTTGCTAAATTCTACCAAGTAGTTAGGCCACTCAACTATGTCTCCCGAACAAGTTGGTTCCCAACTTGTCCATCATCTCATTTCCAGTGACAGCCCCCGCCCTGAGCCGTTGTCACGGTGCCTGTACAATCTGAGCGATAATAGGTTATATGCATTAGTTGTGTATTGAATTTGTATCTGTTAGAAAATCGGAAAGGCAGAAAGAATTTTTTCTGTTGATAATTACATGTGATATTTTTGTGGACTTATTGTCTTCTCTTTATGTTCTTCTTTTATCTTTGTTTCATCAAGCAATCATCAAATCAAAACATGAAGATCAATGACACTAGATGTAGGCACTCAGCTAGGGCTAAAACCCCTCTATAGGGGAAAACCCAGTCAAACTCTTCCACTAGAAAATCAAATCAAAATAGACCACGACCTTAGACCCAAAAGACCTTCCTCCTCCACCAAGTCAGCGTTTCAAGATGATTTAGCAAACTCTAATAGTCTCTTTTTGTCCAGCAAGTTCAACCCAGCAACAATCCAGAATTTTGACTCCCAACTACTTCAGAATTTCCGCCCAGTACTGCAATTTCAACGCTTCGAACAACTTCGCACGTGTGAGACAAGGAGAGAGAAAATTCGACTTCTTATGCTCGACAAAGACTCCCTTCTCCTTTGCTAGGGTTTCCTTCCTCTTCCTTGAATTTCGCACTATTTTTCTACCTCCAGCATGTTGGAGAAAGTGTAACTAGGTTCGGTCTTCATAGATGTAATTTTGATATCTGTATTTATAAAAGAAAAGAAATATTATTTTTATTATTTATATCAATGAGTTTCTTTCTCATTGAAATAGATCTAGCACATGTCTAATTGATATAAGTAAGTCAAAGAGTCAAAAGAAATGTAGAAGACCCTTAAGGACATGTTACACCATGTATATATTTGTGTAAGAGTCAAAAGAATACCTCCAAGCAAAGTCACAAGTCCTCCCAACCAACGACATCACCAAAGAAGCAAATCTGAAGCAGAAACGTCAAGTCCGCCTAAAGGAGGGACAAACCTCTATATATAGAGGTTGTCCACTCCTCTAACATCAAGCAATCAATACCTTTGAAATCAGCAAGAAGGAAGTCGAGTAAAAGGGTGAAAGAAGTTGAGTAAAAGGAGCCTCTAGTGCCACGAAGGAGGAGGAAACAAAACCGAGTTTTAGAGGGTTGTTCTAAGGGTGAATTATAGTCACACATGCCAGAAAAGGAGGGCCATTTGCGGTCATTACAACAGCACTATCACAATCACATATCTCTCATTGTTTGGGCTAGAAACTTAGGCATATAAGGCCTCCCACTAAAGCGAAGAAGAGGCTCTCGCAAGCGAAGAAGGAAGGGGTCAAATACATAGGGAAACTCCTCACATGTGCGAAGAAACTAGGGCTGCATTGTTGTCATAACAAGTCCGCAACTACACTTCAAGAAGGAGCTCGGTTGGATAAGAGAAGGAAGGCATCCTCATAGGTGAAAGAGTTCACTAAGGATCAAAGATAAGTATCTCTTCTAGAGTTATCATAACAAAGACTATCACCAATTGTCAGAATAAGAATGAAGTGCCAGAAGGAGGACGAAGTGTTGGGAATGAAGTGCCAGAAGAAGGAAGGACTTGACTTATGCTTGGAGAATATTCTTGCCAAGGGTCTAAGGTTTGGCATTGATCAATATAAGCTTCAATAAAAGAAATTTACGAAAGAGTTTTCATCTCTAAGAGAGAGAGGTTTTGAGCTGGCAGAAAGCCAATATATTGTGTTCTTGTTTCTTGTGTTTTGGTAGCAGTTTGATGAAGTAAACACACATACACTAATAATAAGAGAAGAAGATCAAGCTAACAATAAAAATTGAAAAAGTACTTCACAAATTGCTATCAAGTCTAGAAGAATCCTATCATATCTAATTACCCTAGATTCTTCAACATGGTATCAGAGCTAAGGTGACACATCAAGGAAATGGCATCTCAAGAACACTCATAAGGTGACTCATCAAGGAAGGACATCTCAAGAACATCTACAAGCTTGAAGCATCAAGCCAAGAAGTCTCAAATTCATTAGGAACAAGAAAGGTCTACCATCTACTATCCATCGAGGAAGACTACTAAGCAAAAAGAGAAGCCTTTCATATAAAGACATCTACAAGAAGATCCAATCAAAGAAGGACCTACATCATCTTCAAAGGAAAAGCACTACAAGTCAAGCTTCTCTCTCCAAGAAATCTCATCATCAAGTCAAGTCCATTTGAAGAAAGCAATTTGAAGAGCATCAAGATCCAAGAAGGCAACCCATCAAGTCTTCAAGAAGAAAACAAGACTACTATGTCACAAACTCTATCAAGTAAGTATATATGTCCCCTCCCGAACATACATCAATGTCTTTTTGCAAGTAAAGCAACAAATTGATTAGGAACACTAACTTTCTTGCATGGAAGAAGAGGACCGATTTACTTCTCAAGGAGAATGAACTTCTAGACCTCATCAAAGGGAATATCACTATCCCTGCTAAGGAACAAACTCAAGCCTTAGCCAAATACAATAAGGATGAGACAAGAGCTCAAAGGATTCTAATATAATCTATCAAGGACTCTCTCATTCCTTATGCCTCCATGTTTGAGACATCAAAAGAAATCTATGATAAACTAATTCAGCTATTCTTAGTAAGCACAGTTGGAGAAGTGATATCACTATGTAATGATTTGTACAAGATGAAGATATCAAAGGAAGGAATAGCTCCATACTTCATGAAGATCTCTGAGATGAGAGATCAACATCAAGAACTAGGAGGAGTCATGTTTGACAAAGAAATGACAATTGTAGTACTCAATGCTCTACCAGAGGATTGGGGCAACTTCACATCAAGCATATATGCTAAGAAGGAAGCTACCCCACTAAGTGAACTATGGTCTCTATGCAAAATTGAGGAGACTAGATTCAAAGCCAAGGATGATGTGGGATGAAAGGAGCAAGAATTTTCTACCATGGCCAAGACAAAAGGAAAATTTGGCAAATTTGATCCACGAAGAACAAGCAACAGAGATATGTCCAAAGTCCAATGCTTTGGCTGTCAAGAATATGGACACTACAAAAGAGATTGTCCCAAACTTAAGAAGGACAACAACAACAAGAGAAAAAGGGAAGAAGCTCATATAACTCAAGAAGTGAAAGAAGACAGGAGGCAAAAGAAGGAAGATCCTCTAGATCTCTACTATGACTAAGTCAACCTCTTCACTTAAGTCTTCTTTCAAAGTTTTGAGTAGTATAGGAGCATATAGAAATAGTATAGAATGCATGGCTTAAAGATATCTTCTAGAATATAGGAACACGATGTAGATATAGCTCAAGATATTCATGTAGAAGGAATATACATACTAAGGACCTCATCCACGATGAAATAAAAATGATCATGACTAAATCTTAGAAAGCGTCCATCATCAAAAAGAAGAAGCATTTGCAAGATAAGGGTCTTCAAGATCCACTGACAGAATCTTCAAAAGGAAGTTCATAAATAAGAGCAAATGTCTCAATGGGAGTTCCATTCATGGGATTCAAGAAAGGATGATATGCAAGCAAGAAAAGATAAAGCAAGAAAAGCTACACCAATCAAGAAGAACCAACAAACATGAAGCCAAAATGATCAAAACTAGAATCAAGATGAGGTATGTATGCATCAAAGTTTAGTCATGTCATCATATGTATTATTGAGTCATGGGAATAGTTCTAAAACATGATCAAGTATAAAAGGATCTCTTTCACCAATGACATGCTCGAAAGCATGTACTACAATCCAATGAAGGTCAACATGAAGAAGTGCCCTCATAAGGAGCATGAGGTGGTTGACTAAACATACATGAAGAAACAAATGACGAAAGAGATCAAACATGTAAAGAACACCATGGTCACAAAAAATCATTATCTGACAAGATCCATTAAAGACATCTCCCGAAAGAAGGCCTGACAACTCTGACAAAGAAAAAAAATCAAAGGACCCTTGACACCCATGAAGGCCTTGGAGATATTAAGATGCAGATAATGGATTCAAGTCCACAAAGATGTCATGATGGAAGGCCATCCAACAAAGCACTATTTGATGAAGTAATATCAGGATGAATTCATGAAGGGCTACTAAATCTAAGTATGGGAACAAGCAAGTACAACTAAGTATCCATATGATAAATAATCCGAAGTATATGACAAAGGAGTAGCCAAATGACGAAAGATCCTGACATGTATCAAGAAGGCCACTTTCCACGAAGAAAGAAATGACATGACAGACTAGGAAGAAAAGTGATCGATGTCCAATGCCCTACAAAAAGGAGAAGTTCAACAAAACTACATGACATCAAAGCAAGAAGGAGATCAAGCAACTGAAGGACCCACGAGGAAGAAGTTGTTGATGCATGGACAAGTCCCTAGCTAAGAGGGAGTTTCTAACAAGTTCCTAATTACAAAGGAGCTTGATCAAGTTTCTGGTCAGAGGAAACTTGGGCATATCTTCCCCAATTAAGAGGAAGAGATAGACACAACATTCTTGTCTTCACTTTGGAAGAAAGAATGGAGGATTGGGTAATCATCTGGCACCCAATGCTCTTTGAGGATGTGTAGGGCATCGAAGATAAGAGTAGGCAAGAGGACTGATATTCTTTGACGGCTAGGAACCAAAGATAAGAATAGTCCTAGAAGGTCATACTCAGTGAACACCCGGGTCGTTATGTACTTTGAGAGACAATGACTAAGGTGTCTATAAGCCATTGGTCTCGCCAACATTGTGCTCTGATCTTATGAGAGATAGAGCTGTTAGTCAAGGCCTTGATATGAACAATGTTGGTTACTATGATGCTATAACAGATGGATTCCCAATCCTGTTTCTCTTATGTGAATTCCTCGAGATTGAAAAATAGCCGAACACCTTGTAATGATTTATGAATACCTCCCTAATTAAGAGGGAGTGTTGAAGAAAGTGTAACTAGGTTCCGTCTTCATAAATGTAATTTTGATATTTGTATTTATAAAAGAAAAGAAATATTAATTTAATATTTATATCAATGAGTTTCTTGCTCATTGAAATAGGTCTAGCACATGTCTAAGTGCTATAGGTAAGTCAAAGAGTCAAAATAAATGTTGAAGACCCTTAAGAGCATTTTACACCATGTATATATTTGTATAAAAGTCAAAATAATAAGAAAAGCAAGTCCTCCCAAGCAACGACATCACCAAAGAAGCAAATCCGAAGTGGAAAATTCAAGTCAGCCTAAAGTCTCCTAATCAGCCTCAAGTCAGCCTAAAGGAGGGACACACCTCTATATATAGAGATTATCCACTCGTCCAACATCAAGCAATCTATACCTCTGAAATCAGCGAGAAGGAAGTCGAGTAAAAGGGTGAAAAGGAGCCTCTAGTGCAGCGAAGGAGGAAACAAAACCGAATCTTAGAGGGTTGTTCTAGGGGTGAATTACAGTCACACGTGCGAGAAAAGGAGGGCTATCTGCGGTCATTACAGCAGCACTATCACAATCACATATCTCTCATTGTTTGGGCTAGAAACTTAGGCCTATAAGGCCTCCCACTAAAGCGAAGAAGAGGCTCTCTCAAGCAAAGAAGGGAGGGATCAAATACATAAGGAAACTCCTAACACGTGCGAAGAAACTAGGGTTGCATTGTTGTCATAACAAGTCTGCAACTACACTTCAAGAAGGAGCGTGGTTAGATAAGAGAAGGAAGGCATCCTCATAAGTGAAAGAATTCATTAAGGATCAAAGATAAGTATCTCTTCTAGAGCTATCATAACAAAGACTATCACCTGTTGCCAGAATAAGAACGAAGCGCTGGAAGAAGGAGGACGAAGTGCCGAGAACGCAGTGTTGGAAGAAGGAAGGACTTGACTTGTGCTTGGAGGATATTATTGTCAAGGGTCTAGGGTTTGGCATTGATCAATAGAAGCTTCAATAAGAGAAATTTACGAAAGGGCTTTCCTCTCTAAGAGAGAGAGGTTTTGCCCTGACAGAGGGCCAATATCTTGTTTTCTTATTTCTTGTGTTTTGGTAGCAGTTTGATGAAGTAAACACACATACACTAATAATAAGAGAAGATGATCAAGTTAACAAGAAAAATTGAAAAATTACTTCACAAATTGTTATCAAGTCTAGAAGAATCCTATCATATCTAATTGTCGTAGATTCTTCAACACAACAACTACAGATTGAACTTGTTACGGATGTGTTCCAAATGAGTCGACTCGTTGCCCTTTTATAGTGGTTTCTGCCTCTCTAAATAAGTCGACTTGTCCAGGTTGAGGCCGACTTGGTGGAGGAGGCCTAAATGACCTATTTTACATAAAAATAAATTTTGTTCTTGATTGACAAAGCCCAAGAAGGGACTTTTACATTATGACATGGACAAGGACACTTGACATAAAGAACCACTGACCCAAGCATGAAACCCATGCTTTAATAAGTCAATTCCTTTTATAATAAAAGTCTCTTTCTTTCTTTTGACAAATACATTACATCATGATTCAAATACAATTATGAAAACCAACACTAGTTGCATTCTTCAACACTCCCTATTAACTTGGGAGGTATTCTAAATTATATACATATATAGGTACATGGAAGATCTCAAAATGATATGAACTATGAAGAGTTCTAGCACACACAGTGCCACAGATTAGATACCTGACTAGGGTACTCTAATTGGGTGGGACCAAGGTGTACTCAAGCTTTAGCCACTCTAGGTACCATCAGGCTTTTAAGCTCTAACACCAACCCAAGCATCTAGGTGTGTATCCAAGGTCGAAGCTCCATGACCAATGCCACCCTCCCTACTTCGGGATCTAGACATCAATACATAGGTCGTCTAGATGTTCTCCCAAGCATCTTGTTGCCACAAGATGCTTAATCTCTTCTTATCAACTAAATCAGATATATATCCACCACTCCAAGCATGCTTCAAATGTTCAATCTTTTTATAGAGAGATCCTGCACAATCACAACCCCAATCAGTAATAAACCTTCAAGTATATATACAAGTAAACACAAACCTTCGGGGTCTTTAATCATCCTAATGCTACTTATAGCATCATCAAGTTATCCAAATACAACTTGCCGGAAACATTCTTCTTCCACTTCTTCAGTAGCACCAAATACAGCTTCAGTGTTTCTCAAGTCTTTTTCATGAACATCCATCTATAGTTTTTTTATTCATCATTTAGTTTCATTCTTTCTTCAAGGTATTTACTTATGATTTTCATAAAATGTCCTCCCTCTCAACTGGGGAGATATACATTTTCTACTATCCAAGCTCCCTCTCAACTTAGGGAGAAAAACAGCATCGGAGATACTCTCAACTTAGGGAGAACAACAGCATCGGATATACTTCATGTCATCAAGGTCATCTTGATCATCATCCTTATAGCTTCCTTCATCAAGCTCATCATTTTTATCATCTTCAATTATGAACATCTTACACATCTTGAAGATTATGCACCTACAAAACTTTAATAACAAGTACAACCAAATACAAATATACAGAATCATGAAGTCAACTATATCAAACTCAAGTCATTACAATGGAAGCATCAAAACATTCAGGCTTTAGACATCAACAAGGGTTACATCTTTTTACATATTAGACTTCAACTTCTTGCTAGGGTTTCACAATAAACCCTAGACTCCGTCTTCGAGACACAAAGCCTTAGATATCAGCGATTCAATCAAATAACAATCCAGTCATAGTATTATACATCTAAGGCTTCAACAATATATGCTTTTCAAATTTACATGTCAGACTCTACTAGGATTTGTTGCAAACCCTAGATTTTATCATCAAAGATAAATCATATCAATAATCGAACGACGAAAACAATATCATCAAGCCCTAGAATATCAATCTCTACTAGGGTTTTGTTATATACCCTAGATTTCAGCAATAGTCAAGATAGCATACTTGCATATACATATCTAGGGTTTTATTATTATGTACTAGCATCTCGTACTAGCATCTCATATCAATATTTATTAGATAAATCAAAGATACATATCAATACACCAAAGTTAAATATACAACAATTTTGACCAGACTAGGGTTTCAATCATGCGGAAGAATATATACCTAGGATTTCTTTCCTAGGATCTTACTAAAGCTATTGCTAGAGTATTGTTCATAAACCTTAATTCACCAAACCCTAAAAATCTAGGATTTCATTTAGACATTAACAGCAAACCCTAAAGGACTAGGGGTTTTTATCATGACATTACCAAAATCCTAAACTTAAAAAAAAAAGGATTTCATCATATGTTCTAGACTTTATCAACAAACCCTAAGAAGACTAGGGTTTCATAATCATCATTGACATACCCTTAGCATCAAAAGGCTAGGGTTTTACAGTGAACCCGAAGGGTTAGGGTTTCACAAAAATGGTCAAATGACAAGAGATAGTATAACGAGGGTAGATTCAATCTAATGATTAATCACCCTAATAAGAATCTTTATGATTCAAAACCCTAGACATAAGAATGTTATAAAGCAAGTTTCAAAAGAAAAATGATCATACATCTTGTGTAAAGAAAGTCTTGCAACAAATCTTGTAATTTGTGACATACCTTGAGTTGTTCTTTAACAAACCTTGTAGGACATCAATTCTTGAAGGCTTCCTTTGTAACAGAACTTCTTCCATGCTTCAAGTTCATCCTTTGAAGTTTCCTCTATAACTTTTGTGTATTCTGCAAGCTTTCCTATCAAGGAAAATATAAAGGAAAGGTTATTAGTATATAGTACAAGCAAATCTCGATGTGAGAAGCAAAACCAAACAAGAAATATGAAACAAAGAACAATATACTTATCTTTTGGTAAAATGGTGAAGGCCCCCTCTTAATCCACTCTTTTTGAGGGATACCTACAACTTATCAAATTTCTAACAAAATATATTCAATCTATGAACTATGAAAATCAAAACATAAAAGAAAACATTGCAAAACTTAAAGTAGGATAAGCAAGGGATAGTATCCCTAAGAGTCTCTAGCAAATAAGTCTTTGACTTCACATTCTTCTGTCTTCTTCTTTGGTGGAGCTTCATCAGCAACATTCGCATGTTCTCTTTCTATCTTCTTATTCCTTGGATTTTCAGGACAATGACTTTTGTAATGTCCCATCTTATGACAATTGTAGCATTCGATCTTGGATAGCTCAACTTTCTTCCTAGGTCCTTTAAGCTTCTTGAATACACCTTTATTCTTGTGTTGAACAATGTAGGCATTTGAAATGTTGTCTTCTTCATCCTCCTTTTTGTTATTTACTAATCAGATGCGGCCTTCTTCTTGGCTGCATGCATTCCACATTTGTTCAAAGGTAGGTGTCTCTTTCCAACTACTAATTCTTGATGCAAATGAGCTCCATGATTTTGGTAGACCTGGTAGTGTAGTAATCACGAGTTCTTTCTCTAGTACAACTTCATCAATAGCTTGTAGTTCATCTCTTATTCTAGAGATCCTTACAAAATATGGTGATACAACGTCATTCTTTGTCATCTTCATTGTTCTTAGTTCATTTTTTCGACTAGCTATCTGACCAATGTTCTTGATGGTAAAGAACTTGGAGAGGGTTTCATACATTTCTTGAGCAGAATCTATATTGGATATGTATGGGATTAGATTGTCCTTCACTCCATCTACTATCAAATTTGTGGCCAAGATGTCAGTTTCCTTGAATTTCTCCTCTCTTGCATCATCTGTAGGTTTCCTAACTTTTCCTTGAACAAGATCCAAAGCTTCATACTTACCAAGAATAAGATCTATCCTCTTTTTTCATGCCCCATAGTTGGAGGCTCCTTCTAGCATGTTTTCAGACTTCATTGTCATGTCTTCTATAGTAGACCTTCCTCTTCTTATATGATCCTTATCCTTAATGATCTTCCTTTGTTCCTTCCTTCTTAACCCTTCTTTCAATAGATCTTCAAGTTCCCTTTTCCTTCCTTGTTCACCTTATTAGAATAATACTATTTTAGTTTAATGCTCATTCTTTTAGTTGTTGCTAATTTTATTCTTTTAGCAGTTTCTTAGATGAAACTGATTCTTTACATAGAAACTTGATGTTTCTATCTTTGTAAATATCTCTGTATTATTATTAAGTATTGTTGCTCAATCAATTCAATCAATTCATTTGGAAATCCATATGCGTGTTTCGCATTGTTTTATGGTATCAGAGACAGAAAAAGAGATTTCTTGAGCAGTTATTCTCTCTGCATCCTAATCTCTTCTGTTCTTTCTGTCAATCCTTTCTAAGGTCGAGCCCTCTGTAAGCCAGATAGCCTTCACTGAGTCTTAGCTTCGGCTCTGCTCACTGCGATAAAAGCTTACAATCATCTATCTCGATAGAGAAGTGGATTCTTTGTTTTGTGGAATTACAAGAGCTGAGGGCTCTGCGATTTTTTTTGCACGTTCTTTATTGGGCTTTTTGCTGGATGAAATTTGTTTTTAACTGTGATCTCCCGCAGTTACAATTACAGAACCAAGTATCAATTCTTCCGCCGCATCACAGCCCAACCCATTTAACTCAGAAGTGCAGAATTATATGAAAACCCTCGGAAGCGGACATCGCAAAGAATTCAGAGCGGTGCATATCATTTCAAATTTAAAGAACACCTCGTAAGTGCTGCTGCGGAAATAGTGAATGGTCAAAGCAATCAAGGGTTCACGGGTGTAATCGAGAAAGTCACACCACTCATATCTTTATTGGCCCCGAAGAGCTCGAAGGGAATACCGCCTGTAGCGTGAAAGCCAGTACACTGCTAAAATGTGTTGTGATGTGGATGGATTTCTGGAGGAAAGCAATTCCTGTGTCGTTTTCTGCTCTTGATCAAATGAGACGCTGAGTTTGATAGCATGACTATGTTTGACCGTGTTTGATAGCAGCATCGGGAAAACAGTTCCATTATCACGTATCAAAATTTTGTGCCACAAACAGGCGACGCCAAGCAATATCGATAGCCCTCGTAACAGCATTTCGCCAAATTTATGCCACAGTCAGCACTCGGCCCCACAAATCTGTGCCTCTATCAGTTTTTTTTCCCGTCACGAAATTCGTGTTTCAGCCGTTACGAATAGCTGAATTGTTCGAGTCTTCGATAGCATACGGGATTTTCATGAGGGTTTTTGCTACCGCCTACTGGATCGTAGTCGTTTCCAGTTTTATATACGTGGGCCTGTATATACCCTCGAGCTGTGCATCAAATTCTTGTTTCAGAAGCTCATGAGTCACGTCATCCAAGTAAGTAAAATATTGGAACTTGATCCGTGAAAGTCGTAGGCTACCAATATTATAGCTTTTAAAAAAATAAAATAAAAAATCAGGGTGCCCCAATTCTGGCTTACTGTTAGTTAGGCTGCTTCATATTTAAGCAGTTGTTTGCTATCATATCAAAAGTTCATGTCTCTACTTAAATTCGAACTCTGCAGCCTCTATTTCTCTTTGAAGCTTCTTACCTACAGCTTCATTCTCTGCCTGAAGATTTGCCTAAGTTGTAGTTCCTCCCCTCCCTCTAAAAAAGGCAATACATCTACCAAGGCATCAAACTGTTTAGCTGTCTGCACTAGAGAAGTGGTCATTGCCTTGGGTTGTTTTGCCACTGTAGCAGGGTCTTCTGTTGAGGTTCATATTTTTTGTTCACATATTGGTCAATTTTTTCTTGGCTTAGTGGATTAAAACTGCTGCAAAATCAGAGGATCAGCAGGCATCTACAGTAAATTTTGTGACAGATTTCTTTATTGCCTTGGGAAACGTACAAATGGCCTCGCTCACCAATTTGATGTTAGAAGGAAATCAACGCTTTAATGGCAGCAATTATAACATCTGGAAACAAAGAATGTTGACCATTTTTGAATACAGGCGTCTTGATCAGCTCATTTTGCGCAAAGAGCTTCGTCCCGGTACAGCTGGTACCGATCAAGATAAATTTGATGATCGAAATCGAGAGGCCGTTATGCTTCTCAAGCTCTCTGTGGCTGATGATCAGTTACCGCATATTCCTTCTGGTAAGACAGCTGCCGGGATCTGGCAACAGTTGAAAGAACTACACGAGACATCCGACAAGAGCAGAGCTTTCTTCCTCAAAAATCAGTTGTTCTCCATCATGATGGACGAACATATGTCTTTACAGGAACATCTCAACAAGATTAAAGACATTCGAGATCAGCTCGAAGCCATTGGTCGCACCATGGAAGAAAAAGATATGGTAGTCATCACTCTGAAAAGTCTACCACAATCTTATGAGCACTTCATAGAAACACTCAACATTACTGCCACTAATGTTGATCTGAAGTTTCCGGAGTTATGCGCCAAACTCATGCAACAGGATCGTTGGAAACAACAGTTTGGTAGTGGTGCAGCATCAGCCTCCTCAGAAAATGCTTTTGCTGCCAAATATCAGTCCTCTCAGTCCATTCAGCAGAAAAGTTCTTCTCAGTCTTTTGATCCTGCTAGGAAGAAAAATGTGCAGTGTAATTACTGTCACAAGTTCGGCCACATGAAGAAAGATTGCCGACAGAGAATTGCTTCTGAACAGAACAAACAGGGAGGGCTTCATCAGACAACGAATGTTGCAAAACATTCCGAGCGGACAGATTCTGCCTTTTACGCCTTTATGGCTAAAAGGTCTTCAGATCATATTCCATCATCTGCCTGGTACATTGACTCTGGTGCATCACGCCATTTCTCTCACAGGCGTGACTGGTTTATTGACTTCTCACCTTTTAGTGATTTTGTGATATTTGGCGGAGGTGAAAAATACACAGTGGATGGTAGAGGTACAGTTCAAATCCAGTCTGGTGGGCGCACACTCATCTTCTTGAATGTGTACTATGTTCCTGGGATGGAAATTAATCTGCTGTCTGTCAGTCAGATTATGAGGAACTCTCCTCAGCTTGATGTAGTATTCAGTGCGCACAAATGCTCTATTATCGACAGGGAGACTAATCTTACAGTTGTTGTTGGCCTAGAAGATCATGGTTTATACAGGCTTCTTGACACTGGTGATTTTCCAGAAGTGGCTCTAGCAGCTCGTGTTTCTCCCATCAGCGCTCTATGGCATCAGCGATATGGGCACCTAAACATGCATTATCTCTCTCAACTTTCCCGGGACGAACTTGTGTCAGGGTTACCTGACATTCAGATTCAGCGGTTGGGCGTATGCGGCGCTTGTCAAGCTGGCAAACAACATCGGTCTTCATTCACGAATGGAGAATCCTGGCGCGCATCTAAGGTACTCCAGTTAATTCATGTTGATATTTGTGGTGCTATGAATACATCTTCTATCACTGCTTGCAAATATTTTTTGCTTATTGTAGATGATTTCAGTAGAAAGATGTGGGTATATTTTCTCAAATATAAATCTGATGCATTTAGTATCTTTCAGAAGTTTAAAACCTTAGTTGAAAAAGAGTCTGGCTGTAATATCATGACTCTTAGGACAGATAACGGGGGGAATTTTGTTCTTCTGCTTTTTCCAACTTCTGTGATACTCATGGCATAAAACGCCAGTTCACTACACCTTACACTCCTCAGCAGAACAGTGTTGTTGAACGCCGCAACCGCACAGTTGTTGAAATGGCTCGCTCCATGTTACAACACAAGAATGTTCCAAACAAATTCTAGGCTGAAGCAGTCTTTACTGTTGTTTATCTTCTTAACCGATCACCCACTCAGGCTATTAAAGGGAAGACTCCCGAAGAGGTTTGGTCTGGCCGTAAGCCGAAGATCAGTCACCTCAAAGTTTTTGGCTCAATTGCATATGTTTGGATTCCAGCTGCCAAGCACTCTAAGATGGATCCCAAAAGCCAGAAACTCATGATGACGGGGTACAGTGATCATCACAAGGCTTACAGACTAATAGATATAGCCACTGGTCGTCTTAGCTTTAGTCGGGATGTGGTATTTGATGAAGACAGAGGATTCTTTCTGTCTTCTTCTTCTGAGCAGTGTTCTGAGGATCAGCCTCACAGTGTTCTTCTTCCAGTAAGTCCACCTGATGGGAGGGATGATGCAGCATCAGTGTTTGATAATACACTAACTGAGCTTCCTCCGGAAAATAATCCTTCTCTTGCTGCCCCGATTGTTTCTGAACCTTCTCCATCTCCTCCTGATATTGGTTCCTCTACTCCTCAAGGATGATGAACTCCTTGAAGGACGAACTTTTAGACATAAGAGCAAACAGCAGTCTATAGTAAACTTTGCTCTTATGGCTAATCTACACAGTATCTTTGAGCCTCAAACTTACTCAGAAGCTAAGGGTATACCTGAGTGCGAACAGGCTATGGACGCTGAATTCCAAAGTCTTCAGAAAAATCACATATGGGCCCTTTCTGATCTTCCTGAAGGGAAAAAGCCCATTAGTTGCAAATGGGTATATAAAGTGAAATACAAAGCCGATGGAACTCTAGACAAGTATAAAGCTCGACTTGTGGCTCGAGGGTTCTCACAGAAGGAAGGCATTGACTATAAGGAGACTTTTGCTCCTACAGCCAAAATGAGTACCATACGGCTTGTCCTTGCCCTAGCAGCTGAGTTCAAATGGAAAGTTCATCAGATGGATGTAAAAAGTGCTTTCCTAAATGGTGACTTACAGGAAGAAGTCTACATGACACAGCCTCTAGGATTTAAGATTGTCGGTCAAGAACAGAAAGTGTGTAGATTAGCTAAAGCTCTCTATGGATTGAAACAAGCTCCTCGGGCTTGGTACATGAAAATTGATCAGTACCTGACAGATCATGGCTTTCAACGAAGCCCATCTGATGCAAATTTGTATATCAAGCATACTGGTGATGATATCTTGTTTGTGGTTGTCTATGTAGATGACCTTATCATTACTGGCAACTCTGCACATTTGATCCATGGGATCAAACAAGGCTTATGCAGAACCTTTGATATGACAGACTTGGGACTTCTTCACTATTGTCTGGGGATTGAAGTTTGGCAGACTGAGAATCACATCTCTCTCTTAGTCCAAGTATGCCAAAAATCTTGTGGACAGGTTCAGAATGCAAGATTGCAAACCAGCCACGACTCCTATGGAACCAGGGCTCAAACTTTCAGCTCAGTCATCCTCTCTTCCTGTGGATGAAACTTTATTCAGGCAATTAGTGGGTAGTCTCATGATTCATCTACCTTACTGCCACCAGACCAGACATCAGTTTTGCAATGAGCTACATTTCCCGCTTCATGTCCGCTCCTAAAGCTGATCATTGGATAGCAGCAAACCATGTGCTATGATATGTGCGTGGCACTTCTGATTATGGACTCCTATACACTTGCAGTTCCGATCCTATACTCAGTGGTTACACAGATTCTGACTGGGCCGGTTCAGTTGATGATCGTAAATCTACAGCTGGGTATGTGTTTAGTCTAGGATCTGGTGTTGTTACCTGGACTAGTAAGAAGCAGCAAGTCGTGGCTCTCTCCTCAACAGAAGCAGAGTATCGGGGAGCAGTTAAGGCATCCTGTGAGGCAGTCTAGCTTTGACGTATGCTTGCAGATATGCATGCTTCCCAGACAGGTCCTACTTCCTTGTTTTGTGATAATCAGGGAGTGCTCAAACTTGCCAAAAATCTCGTCTTTCATGAACGAACAAAACATGTGGAAACTCATTGCCACTACATTCGCCAACTTGTTGAAGATGGATCCGTTCAGTTGAGATATGTTCCCACAACAGAGCAGCCCGCAGACATCTTCACCAAGCCTCTTGGTCCTGATAAGTTTGTAAAATTCAGGGGGTCTATTGGTGTTGTAAATAGATTGAGCATTAAGGGAGGGTATTAGAATAATACTATTTTAGTTTAATGCTCATTCTTTTAGCTGTTGCTAATTTTGTCTTTTAGCAATTTCTTAGATGAAACTGATTCTTTACATAGAAACTTGATGTTTCTATCTTTGTAAATATCTTTGTATTATTATTGAGTATTGTTGCTCAATCAATTCATTTGGAAATCCATATGCTTGTTTCGCACTGTTTTACACCTTAGCTCTGATACCATGTTAGAAAATCGGAAAGGCAGAAAGATTTTCTTATGTTGATAATTACTTGTGATATTCGTATGGACTTATTATCTTCTCTTTATGTTCTTCTTTTATCTTTGTTTCATCAAGAAATCATCAAATCAAAACATGAAGATCAACGACACTAGATGTAGGCACTTAGCTAGGGCTAAAACCCCTCTATAGGGGAAAACCCAGTCAAACTCTTCCACTAGTAAATCAAATCGAGATAAATCAAGACCTTAGACCCAAAAGACCTTCCTCCTCCGCCAAGTCAACCTTTCAAGATGATTCAACAAACTTCAGTAGTCTCTTTTTGTCCAACAACTTTAGCCCAACAACAATCCAGAATTTTGACCCCCAACTACATCAGAATTTCGACCCAGCTACAGTACTGCAATTTCAGCCCTTCCAACAACTTCGCACATGTGAGACAAGGAGAGAGAAAATTTGACTTCTTATGCTTGACAAAGACTCCCTTCTCCTTTGCTAGGGTTTCCTTCCTCTTCCTTGAATTTTGCACTATTTTTCTACCTCCAGCAACTACAGATTGAACTTGTTGCGAATGTGTTCCAAATGAGTCGAGTTGTTGCCCTTTAATAGTAGTTTCTACCTCTCTAAATAGGTCGACTTGTCCAAGTTGAGGCCGACTTGGTGGAGGGGGCTTAAATGACCTATTTTACATAAAAATAAATTTCCTTCTTGATTGACAAAGACCAAGAAGGGTGTTTTACATTATGACATGGACAAGGACACTTGACATAAACCCTAGAAGCCTACAATGGAGGCTTTGACCTAAGAACCACTAACCCAAGCATGAAACCTGTGCTTTAATGAGTCAACTTCTTTTATAATAAAAGTTCTCTTTCTTTCTTTTGACAAATACATTATATCATGACTCAAATACAATTATGAACACTGACACTAGTTACATTTTTCAACATCGTCATCATCTAAATATTTTATATATTTCATTTTTTATGTGTAATTCACTAATTTTTTATATTTTTTAGTAGATATTATATATAACTTGTCCTCCATGTCCAGCTTCAAAGGCTCATCGTGTCACATGTCGAATACTCGTATTTTCATGCCCTATGTGTTAAGTGACTTAGCTAGGCACACATTGAGAGGGTGTGATCTATCATGCTCCAAAGTATGATACAATGAGAATAGATGGTCCACCATCATCTAAACCAAGTTTGGGGTCCATCCCTTACGCTTGGAAAAAAACATTTTCAAGCTCATATCTTCCTCCACAACATTCACATCATAAAGGACTCCACTTCTAGATGAGATAGGTATCCTTATATTGATTTTTAATCCTTTGAAAACATTGCTTCCCTTGTTCTCTCTAGATGTATAAGGGGGCAGTACCCAAAGGCCACTTCATTTCTCCAATCAATTAGTATTTCTATGGTTGGAGTATATGCACATTACCTACTATTTAGGAGGACTACTATTTCTAGCAGTTTCTATTTTTAGCATGTTTATTTTTAGTATGTGCTACCATGTAGGATGACATGTGGAAATCACTAGGCAATGACCAGGGAGTGATATGGTTGTGACATGGCACATAAGTGCACTTTCGTATCCTTATCCCCCTACACAAGTGCACACTTCCCTTCATACTTTTAGAAGATGTTATCATGTAGGATGACATGTGGAAATCATTGGGCAATGACCAGGTAGTGACATAGCACCCATAGCACACTTGCTTATCCTAGAGTACCTAGAGCACCTAGAACTCCAACCTAGTGTGCATGATCCTCTCTCCTAGAGATTGCCATAAACATGTACTCATCTCAATATATGTAATAGGCTAATAGCACATATTCGAGTTCATCTCTTTGGTCTCTTAATCTATTTTCTCTCTCTTGTCCCTATTGTATCTGCCTGAATTATGTTGCCGCAAAAGCTAGCAGACTTTGAAGAGCGAAACCCTACACTGCATAAACTAGACCAAGAGACAACAATGTGCTAGTGCCCCACTATCACCACAACCAAAACCCCCTGCTCTTTATGAATTTTCACTGATGAGAGTGTTAGTTTGTGTAGCTCGTACAGGTGTTTTAGTCTCTATGGTGTTCATAAGCCTAGGGAACACATTTTCTCCAATACCTAAAATTGTTTTCACGAAAAAAAGCCCCTAATTAGATTTAATTAAGTTGTTAATTAACTTTTTCTAAGTCTAACTTAGGGGAATAGCTTAATTAATCGGTATTAATTGGAGAAAATCAATTTCTCTCTAAAGACTTCTAGAAAAGTCACTTAATGGGGTCAAGGTGATCTTAGCCATCGATTGAGATTAGATCATGGCCACTAATTACCAACAAGAGATTATAAGAGCAAATAGATGGGGTCGAAGAGACACACTTCAGTAGTTTGATTCACCTAGTTGCAGAGCTAGCAATTGCGTATTTGAAGCAAAGGGAGACACCAGCAACAAGGGTTTCAACAAAGATTTGGGAGGAGATTTCCGAACAAAATTTCCGTAGATTTCCCAATGTTCTAGTGATAAGAGGATTTCAATTTATTTGCTTTAGGAGGTCGATTCAGCTAGTGTGAGTAGCCAATTTACCCAGTGCATATTGGTTGAGTAGTATTTCCACTTACAGTTGCCAAAAGAATTACCGGAGGCGGTGCAAGTAGCTTCAGGAGGCATAGGGAGGCATTTTTACTTGTTGGGAGTTATTCCTGGATGTTGTGTGAATTTACCAGAGCAGGCAGTGCACATTTATGGGTTGCAGTGCGGGTGCCAAGGAGAACTGTGAGTTTGCTAGGAGAGGTCAAGTCAATTTGCAGAGGAGAATTCTTTATCTCCGGATTATTTAGCCAATGGAGATTATTATTTGTCGGAGCTTTGCCAGTATCAAGCAAGCAGTTGTAATTTCTCAAATTATTGAAGATTACAATAATAAAACCCTCATCTGTTGCATTGGTTTTCCCCACATTAGGGTTTTTCCAGGGACTATTGTCCAAAAATATTGGTGTCATCTATCTTGTGTGTGCATTACTTTCTCAATTCCTGTATTTTAATTTGTGAAGATTGTAGTGGTGAATTTATCATTATTTGCCGTAATTTTCTACAAATGAATAAATTGCAAAAGTTAGGAGATTAAATTCCATTTATTGCAATCAGTGTAAAATTTCACAGGGAGGAGTCCCAATATGTGATAAGGGTCACCTATTTATGATATTCTAGGTAGAAAGTATTAGGTGACTTGACTAGGACCTTTATAAGAAAGACGCAACAATGGTTCAAGGCTCCAAATGGAGGCAATTCACGTTCTATGTAGAGACCTAGGGCTACAAGCACAAGACCTAGGGTTTGAGCAATTTGTCGAGTGTTGGAGTATCCAAAGGTCAAGGCCAAGAGAAAAGGTTTCCACTGATATATATCAGCAATATCAAGGCTCATGAAACCTTCAAGAAGCCCCTAAGTTGAAGGAAGATAAAACTAGGGTTTCCCTCTTAGGGCAAACAACTAGGGCATGAGAACTTATGGATGAAATTGAAGTGGATGCCCAGCAAAAAAAATAGATTTTGTGGCAAATGATAACTTGTTGATGGTTGGGCTCTTCAAACATAAGAATTCTATTTGCCTAGGGATTCGCACCAAGCCCTAGTTTTACTACCTTAGCCTTATGAGGGCTGAAATTTAAAGGAGATAGAATAATGGAAAGAAAGGTAAATGATCACCAACCAATTGGAGCAATCCCTTATCCCTTGGGCGTATGGAGTCAATGATGTTTCAAATCAACCAAATAGCTTCTAAGGAGACCAAAATTTTGATGCCCTAGCTACCAAAATTTCAACAATTACCTATCCAATGGAAGAATGGATTTTCATGGGAGATCTCCCAAGAGTTCACCACTAAGGACATACATTCACATGTTATGTATGAGTAATGCATGCAATTCATCTAGACTAGCATTCAATAGATATTCAATAAATTAGGGCACAATTGCAATTGCTAGAATCAACAAAATTCCATACATTCGACATGTAAGAGATAGATATTCAAATTTAGATACACTTACACGATAACATGCAAAGAATCCATTCCAATCATCCAAAGAAATGGCTGCAAAGTGCAACAAATTAGCTCCAAATATCAAAATGCATCAAAGGTCCAAATATCTCCACTAGATCCAAATATCTCCAAATATCAAAGATCCAAATATCTACTAGCCTTTGAAAAACAAGATAACTTTTCACATGTGTGAACCGAAATAGGAGAATGTGCTAACGTCATGCATGTGTATGCCCTTGTAGGGCTAACGTTGAGGGTTATGAGTGCCATGAAATGTGTAGAGGCCCTCTAAAATCATTCTCTAGGGGTTGGCCCCTAGATCTCTGTAAAACTCCCTTTGTGGACCCCAGCTTTGGCATTGGGGCATAATAGTGGTCTCATGGGTCTCGACTCTCCAAGTAGCCAAAAAAATTGTCTCTGCTCCAAAGTTGGGGGCTCTCAAGGTGTGCTAGCCCATGCCTCAATGTGTGAGACCATCCTCATCTGGGCCCTAGATTGGCTACCACCCATCTAATTAGTACTAAGTCGATTGGGAGCATGTTGGTCCAAGTGCAACATCCCATAAAATTCAACAATGTGGGGCAAAGTGTTGGGTCGTTGTGGGTGTTGGAGTTGCCCAAGGATGCAAGTGATGCTCTATAACTGTCTAGAGTCCCATGGCTCTCAACGTCCCACCTGTGGGTGTCACTATGTCCCTCTGGAGGACCTGGACCCGAATTAAGTGGCCCAAACCTATAGACGGAAGCACCTGTCAATTACACACAATATCCAATGTTGTGACTTTCGCCATTAGGTTCATTTAATCATAATTGCATCTAAGTGAACCAAGCTTGAAAGTAATGGAAAATTAACACTTATACAAGATTTCCCTTCCAAAATCGAGGTTTTGGTCACGTAATGATGTTACCTTCATAGGTAGGAGTGGTTAATAGACAACCCTATTAGGTGTTCTTAACCCCAAGGGGAACTGAAATGTCCTTGGTCTAGCCTTCGGTCGATAAGTGCCATGTGAATAATGATTGAACCGAGGGGAAGAGACTTCATGGCCAAGTGTCATGGTCAAAGGGGCCAACTATGATGGGCTCCTTATCTCGAGCATATAGATGTGGGGAGGGAGCAATCATAGATGCATGAGTTACCAACTCAACATTTGTCCCACCCCCTCTTATGCCTTATACTTTTATTTGGATTTTCTTTGTATTACTGCTCGTAGCTTGAGGAATGAGAGCTTGCTTTATATGATGTATAACAGTTATTTACCCCCTTGATGATGGGACAGTTCATAGCCCATCAAGGGTTGGGATGTGCAAGTGTTCCTTTTCATTAATATGATAGGGCAACATTGGCCCAAGAACCGAATGATGCCCATAATGAGTGAGGTAGAGCTCACGCTTGGCTTTTTGTCCACATGCTAATGTGCATGTCCCAGCCACCCTTTACATTTTTATTTTTCTTCTTTGTTTTGCTTGTGCCATCATATGCTCTTTTTGTTCTTTTTAGCTACATCTCACAAGGTACATTTCCAAGCCCCACCCAGGTATGAGGACGTGTGGATGCCAAATCCCAGTTAACTGGTGATCAGTTGAACCCAAAGAATGGAGGTGGAAAACAAGCTTGTTATATAAGATGGAAAGTGGTATGGAATAAGGAGAGATGAGGCTATGTTATCTCAATCATGGCTTCCCAAATAGTGCCCCTTCTATACTTGTTGGGCCATTAAGGGAGGTCCCATTGGACTAGGATTGAAAATTAACCCCCCATTTGTTAGAAAATCGGAAAGGCGGAAAGATTTTCTTATACTTGATAATTACTTGTGATGTTCTTGACTTCTTATTAAGGTTTTTTTATATCTTCTTTCTTT
>APFE031009930.1:0-28423 GCA_000404065.3 Pinus taeda | reverse complement strand
TTTTAGATGAAACTGATTCTTTACATAGCCAACTTGATGTTTCTATCTTTGTAAATATCTCTGTATTATTATTGAGTATTGTTGCTCAATCAATTCATTAATTCATTTGGAAATCCATATGCGTGTTTCGCACTGTTTTATGTTTCATACTTGCATACTAATCGAAATGTATACGAGGCCTGAGAATGCCAGTGAACAAAATTATTGCTCCATTGGTATCAGAGCCAACAGACAGCCCATCTGTCAAGACTCAATCCAGGTTCCGGCTGTGTGCTTGACTGCAATAGTCGTTCCATTGCCCTTTAGCCCTCGTGCTTGGAGTCAGTGGTCCAACTGTGCAATAATCAAACCGTTGACCGAATCATTGTACGATACAAGATCGAACCCTCACGCTGTGATAACTGGTCAAAACCTTGTGTCGCGACATACACAGCGAGCGTGGTTGTCGACGCAGGTGATACGGGAGGACGTGATACAATAAGTTGAAACAGCATGGATAAAACGATGTGTTGTGATAACCAATCAAAACTTTGTGTCACAGCATACACATCCACCGTGGTTGTCGATGCAGGTGATACGGGAGGACGTGATACAATAAGTTGACACGTGGATAAAACAGTGGGCAGACAAGTCAAACGTTGTGACTTTGTCGATGGTCATTTCAGTCCACCATAATTATTAACCATATATCTTATAAAGTTACAATCTTATAATTAAATTAATTTTAATTATATAATATTATTTATTATTATTATATATTTAAATATATATATATATATTATATATATATTATTTAAAAATAAATATTAAATATTTAAAAATAAAATAAAAATTGGGTCTACCAAGAAGAAGAAGTCCAAAATGGGGAGCAACAATAACAATGACGAATTTAAAAAAATTCAAGAGGACATCAATAAATTAAACAAGCATTTGGATAACGTCGAGAAGTCAGTTAGTAGACAAGATCAAATGGCTGAGGATATTTCATATTTAAAAGACGTGATAAGTCAACATTTTGGGAAGGCTAATCCACCCTCAGCCACACAGAGTCCCAAGACTCTGGAAGGTGAAAATTCTCCAGATCATGAGTTCCTACACGAAAAGTCACGAATACCGCAACTACACTTCGAAGGAAGTCGGTACTACACAAAGTCACCTAAAAAAAACCCCCTTAAAATTAAAAACGAGTTACCTAAGTATGATGGAAGGGACCATAAGGGCGCCATTGTATGGGTAAATAAAATGGACGCCATCTTTGGAGCAAATCCACCACTAGGTGAGCAAGAAAGGGTCATGACCGCATCCAAC
Organism: Pinus taeda; assembly: GCA_000404065.3. Taxonomy (NCBI): domain Eukaryota; kingdom Viridiplantae; phylum Streptophyta; class Pinopsida; order Pinales; family Pinaceae; genus Pinus; species Pinus taeda. The sequence continues at coordinate 27,115 of APFE031009930.1, read as the reverse complement.
TACCTAGAAGCAAAAGCATACGATTGGTTCCTGTGGTGGTCTACCAAGTGTGCAGCTCGCTTATTCAACTGGCAAAATTTTAAAAAAGCTCTGTTAAAACTGTTCCACGACGAAGAGGAAGATGATGTTTATGAAAGAATCGTTCACCTTAGACAGAAGGGACCGGTAAGTGAATATACTCATGAATGGGAAGTGTTAGCAATAAGCCAAAGGGGATTTTCAGATGAAGAACTATTAAAAATGTATCGATGTGGCCTTAAGGATTACATTTGGGAAGAGTTAAAATTATATAAACCCCAAACCATTGAAGAGGCCAAACATGTAGCCATAATATTATTGAGAGAAAATATAAGCTCAGAATGTCCTCATTCAAAGAAGACGAAGACCAGCAACAACAACACTCAGGGAAAAAAGAAACTAACAAATGGACATCAAGGCATAGACGCCTTAACAAGAAACTGTATAATTATGAAGTCGAGAAAGAATTAGACACTTCATGTAACGAACCAGAAAAGAAGATTAAAAAGAAAAATAGTTGTCGCAAATGTGAAGAACATTGGATCCCAGGACATAAATGTGAAGACGCATCCCTACGCTACTATAAAATAGTAGATGGGAAACAGCTTTAAGTACAAGAACACAATGAAGGAATCGTTGTCACACACAATGAAGATTCAGATTCTGAGGAACCGTCATTAGCGACAATCTCATGTGATTGGGAAACCCATGATAAAAAGAGTAACTCTCCCAAAAATCAAGAACCGCAAGCAATTGCAAAATATGTTCCACCACATTTTTGAAAGAAGAGAGACCAATCTCTAAGAAGAAACATTAAGTATATTACACCACCAACAAATATAAGGAAGAGACTATGTCCTAAAACCCTAAAGCTCAAAGGGCTCATCAAAGGAAAAAATGTTGATATACTTATAGATTCAAGGAGTACTCACAATTGTATAAACATTGACCTTGCTAAACAACTTGGTCTTTGTATATCACCAATCAAGGACCTGACCATGTCTGTCGCTATTGGAAGGAAAATCAAGGAAATAGGAGAGTGTCAAAGAGTTCCAATTCAAATACAAGAATTGGAGCTACAAATAGCTTTATTTACCCTGTCACTCAAGGAAATGAATATAGTTCTAGGTGAAGAATGGTTAATACAACTAGGGAGCTATACCACAAACCTTAAAGAACAATTCATGGAGTTTAACTCGCAAAGACGACATTATAAATTAAAAGGTGTTAATACTTCTAGTTCCAAGGAAGGTATAAGTATTCGTGGAGAAAGCGCCAATCAACGAAAGGATGTCATTCCATCACAACAATGTTCAATTAGAGAAGACCCTTTGGTCATGCTTTGAGGACGAAGCACCTCTAAAGGGGGTAACAATGTTATGAATAAAATATTCATAACCATCAATTAAAATAAATAAAATATTCAATATTCAATATTAAAATAAAATATTAAATAATTAAATTAATTAATGTCTCATTCAATTATGAAGAGACACGGGGTCAAAAGTTGTGACCTTTTACCTTTGTGGCCATTCAATACCTATAAAGGCACACCACCACGAAGAATTGTAAACCACCATTTTTATAATATATCTAATACAATACTACTTACTACAATTGCACATCTACACGTATGTTTCATACTTACTAATCTAAATGTATACGAGGCCTGAGAATGCCAGTGAACAGAATTATTGCTCCATCATCCCAACAACATTCAGCAACATTAGATGTGTTGTTGCACAAATTAGCAAGCTTTGTGAAGAGGCAAAAGCTAGTGGGTACAACAACACTTGAGCCAAAAGCCCACTATCGTCACATCCTAAGCCCCTACTCTTCTCAGATTTTCACCAACAGGAGGAGTTCCAGTAATACTCACTTGTGATAGATATATGTCTATGATAGTTTGAAGTGAGGGAAGGTAGTTCATTCAATGGAAAGGTTCAACAAAAGTGAAAGCTTTGGGAGAAGCAATATAAGGTTTACTTCAACAAGTACAAAAATACATGCCTTCAAAGAAATCCCCAAGTTGAAGGATTAGCTTCTAGGGTTCCCTTTTGATGTGAAAGCTAGGGCATCAAATTTCCAAAAAAGTTAGGGCATCAAATTTTTGGAAAGCCCTAGATCAAAAGAAATATGAAATTTAAATTTAGAAATGATTCAAGTAACATATGGGAAAAGAAAACTCTCCTCTTATTTCTCTTTAAATTAAAGCCTTGAACTTAAAATCGATGGGTCTCGAGCAATCTTGAATCCGGGAGTGAGTTGGTCTATTTGAGACTTCTCCCACACCCAAAAAGATACTATACACAGTTCAAACAAAGTTTTCCTACACACTTGAAGACAAATATTAGCTTACAAAAAGGAGTTAGAGCAACACAATGGGTCAAAGAAACTAAAGATTCCTCCAAAAATCAATTAGCAATTTCACTCTTAGAATACTACTCTAAATCAAATATATATGCAAGGTAGCTTGCAAATATAGATCCACAACAAATGGCAATAGAAGCTAATAAGAACCAAATGGATAAAAAAATTCAAGCATAACAATATAACATAGAAAGAGATCACCTCAAGATTGTCAAGACAACACTAATGATACCCCAAAGTCTTTGTATTATTAGCGAATGCAAATGTACAAAATGGCAGAGTTTCCTCAAGCCTAATAGCTTATAACATGAATACATAGTGAAAGCCCATTGCTCACTTAAATAGAAATTGGGAGCCAGTCCCAAGGCAAATGGTGAGAATCCCAAAGCAAATGGGTGACAATCCAAATGCTCCTCCATGCAATTCGAATTTCCCAAGTGGCAACTCAATTTCTTCCTTAGAGGCCCACGCAATCCTTGATGAGGGAGACTTCATTCAGATGAGGGGACATGTGGGAGAATGAAGTGGAGTGGTAGGAGACCACTCTCCACCTCACTGAAGTGAACTCCAACCAAACTCGAGACTTGAGGTTGAAACTTGAGCTAGCTTCCACAAATCGTGGGATATGTCCTTGAGATCAGTGTTCCGAAAATCGCGATAAATCGCGATTTTTTCGCTAGAACGATTAAATCGATGATTTTTTCATTTTGAAAAAATCACGATTTAATCCCGATTTTTTCGAAAAAAACCGCTTGTATTTTTTAATTTTGCCGATTTTTACCGATTTTATCCCAATTTTTACGATTTTTTGCGATTTCATACCTCGTCGATTTAATCCCGATCGCGATGTTCACAACACTACTTGAGATATCGTTGTCTTCTCCCAAGAAATTCGATTTGCCTTTTTTGTCACATGTTTCTCCTTGATTCTTGCTCCATGGTGGAGTCCACATCATTTAACATATGTGGATATTTATTTTTTCCAACTTATTTAATTGTTGGACTAATTTATTGCCAAATTTTCGACAAAACTTAGGAAAAGTGGGTTTTGAGGTTCCAAAACTTATTTTTTACCTTCAAAGTGTGTCATAGTAGAAAGTTGAGGGTGAGAAGTGTAATTTTGAGCACATATACCCCATGCAATTTCTATAGACATCACTTATTACATTTTAGATTCGGAATTTATTCAAATTTCCACCGTGCGGAAAATTTAAAAAAATAAAAAAAATTGACCCCTAGACCTATTCAAATTCCACAAAAATTTACGAGTGATCTAGTATGGTAATATACAATGACTCTAGACACTAAGACTCACCCAAGGCCTCGCCATCAAGCTGCACTCTAGCGTTGGGGTTATGCTTGGAGGAAAAAACTCAATTAATTATTAAGTCCTCGAAAGCAACTAATAATTAACCAAATAAAAAAAACCTCTCAAAGTAAACTCACTTGATGACAACGTTCCAAGTCACCTAGGCCTGTTACATGACTCAATCCATCACACTAGCATCACTTTACATCATCCTCACAGGGCTTGTGAAATCTGAGTACAACATGAGAAGAAAATGAGAAGAAGAAATTAGAGTTAAAAAACTCTGATGATATAGTGAACTTTGATGGTACATGAAGCCTCTGATATATCTTCGAGCATGGAATCTTAAAAAAAAATAGGTACACTTTAATGGTCAATAAACCCCAGCAGTTTCTTCTGCAAATTCGACCCCAACAACTTTCCAGCAATTCGAGTAGTTGTTGCATAATTGAAGCAGTTTGACTAGGGTTGACTATCGAAATTTGTCTATTAATCTTGGGAGGCTGACTTGGTGGACTGAGGAAGGTCTTTTGTTTTGGCCAAAGGTCTTGGTTATCTCATTTTATTTGGTTCTAGAGGAAGAGAAGAGAAGTTTTTGGGTTTTCCCCTAGAAAAACGGGTTTTAGCCCTGGTTGAGAGCCTATATCTTATGCCTCTACTGTGTTGATCTTCATGTACTTATGTTTTGGTAGTTGCTTGATGATAAGAAAATAAAAGAAGATAATAAGAATTCAAAGATAATCACAAGTAACTAGCAAGATAAGAAAATTCATATAGAACAGCCATATAGAACAGGTATAAGATCTCCAATTCATTTCCCATTATGGTAAGAAGTTATGATACTTAATTTGTGGCATTTTCAAGTTTATCTCCTTGATATATTGAGTATTTCCTTTTGTGGTCTACAATATAAGTCTACCATTATATCACCAATCAAATCAGATTTTGTTATCACATTAACTCCTACCTCTTCCATATACTTTCAATTCAACATCGATCTACTTATTCTTTGGTTGAGTTGTTGTTTGTAAAGATACTGCCTATGGTGTTTTGTGGGAGTTAGCGTAAAGCGAGGAAATATGTTGAGGTGACAATGGGTGTATTCCTAATAGTGTTTATTGTATAGCAAGCTCAGTTGAACCTTGCCAACACTACTAGTTTGAGCTGTAACAAGACCCAATGCGAGGATTTGCCTATGGTGTAATATTTATTGGATTCTGAGGACAAGTTATTTTTAGTAGGTGACTATACATTTGGGGACCCAATATGACATACCACATTAATATATGATTTCAGGGCATTCCAAGCACTTTGAATTTCCAAAGAATAGTTGCATTTTAACATCATCTATAATGAGCACAGTCAACCCACATGGAAATATTAGCTAATTTTTGGAAATGTTGGGTCCTTAGAGTATTTAAAATGACCTCAGTTAAGGAGTTCTTGGCCTAAAGGTGCTTACATTGCTAATTTTAAAGTCTCTCCTTCCTAAAATTAACCTAGCTCACTACACTATTTTAATCCTCACCTAAGTCACCCGACACGTCCCCCCCCTCATGTCTCAAATCCTGTGTCGGACACGACATGTGGGTGGCATGTGTCTAACATGAGTTTGACTCATGTCCTATTCGTAGGACACGAGTTTGACTAGTGTCAAACACGAGCCCTACTGGTGTCCTAAAATTTGGACACGTGTCTTATGAAAAAAGCATCCTAAAATCGATTTGTTGCCTCATTCTCATTCAATTTAGTCACAATTTTGGAGCTTTCAAAGGTTTTGGAGTGTAGCTAAGGGCAATTAAACAATGTTAAAAGGGATTCCAAGTGTTGGGAATCTATGTAACCACTGAGTATAGGATCAGAACTTCGAGTGTACAGAAGTCCATAATCAAGAGTACCACGCACATAACACAGCACATGCTTCGCTGCGATCCAATGATCAGCCTTAGGAGCTGACATGAAGCGGGAAATGTAGCTCACTACAAAACCGATGTCAAGTCTAGTGGCAGAAAGGTAGATGAGGCTGCCCACTAATTGCCTGAATAAAGTTTCATCCACAAGGGGTGAGGATGACTGGGCTAAAAGTTTGAGCCCTAGTTCCATAGGAGTCGTGGCAGGTTTGCCATCCTACATTCAGAACCTGTCCACAAGATTTCTGGCATACTTGGACTGAGACAGAAAGATGTTCTCAGTCTGCCAGACTTCAACCCCCAAACAGTAATGAAGAAGTCCTAAATCTGTCATATCAAAAGTGTTGCACAAATCCTGTTTGATCCCATGGATCAAATGTGTTGAGCTGCCACTAATGATAAGGTTATCCACATAGACAACCACAAACAAAATATCATCACCAGTATGCTTGATATACAGGTTTTCATCAGATGGACTCCACTGAAAACCATGATCTGTGAGGTACTGATCCATTTTCATGTACCAAGCCCGAGGAGCTTGTTTTAGACCATATAGTGCTTTGACTAATCTACAGACTTTCTGTTCTTGACCGACAACCTTGAATCCTGGAGGCTGCGTCATGTAGACTTGTTCCTGTAAGTCACCAGCACTCTTTACATCCATCTGATGGACTTTCCAATTGAACTAAGCTGCTAAGGCAAGGACAAGTTGTATGGTACTCATCTTGTTTGTAGGAGCAAAGGTCTCCTCGTAGTCAATGCCTTCCTTCTGTGAGAACCCTCGAGCAACAAGGCGAGCTTTATACTTGTCTAGGGTTTCGTCCGCTTTGTATTTCACTTTATACACCCATTTGCAGCTAATGGGCTTTTTCCCTGCAGAAAGATCAAAAAGGGTCCAAGTGTGATTCTTCTGAAGACTTTGGAATTCAGCTTCCATAGTCTGTTCCCACTCAGGTGTACCCTTAGCCTCTGAATAGGTTTGAGGCTCAAAAATACTATGCAAGTTAGCCATAAGAGCAAAATTTATTGTAGACTATTGTTTGCTCTTATGTCTAGAAGTTCTACCTTCAAGGAGCTCATTATCCCGGAGATCACCAATGGTTTTAGCCCACCATTTAGGCCGGAGAGTAGAGGAACCAATCTTAGGAGGAGGTGGAGAGAGCTCAGGAACAATAGGAGCAGCAAGAGGAGGGTTATTTTCCAGAGGAAGCTCGAGTACAATATCATCAAATACTGATGCTGAATCATCCCTCTCATCAAGTGGACCTACCGGAAGAAGAACACTGTGAGGCTGATCCTCAAAACATTGCTCAGAAGAAGGAGACTGAAAGAATCCTCTGTCTTCATCAAATACTACATCCCGACTGAAGCTAAGATGACCAGTGGCTATATCTATCAGCCTATAGGCCTTGTGATGATCACTATACCCTATCATCATGAGTTTCTAGCTTTTGGAATCCAACTTAGAGCGCTTAGCAACTGGAATCCAAACATATGCAACCGAGCCAAATGCTTTGAGGTGACTGATCTTAGGCTTACGGCCTGACCAAACCTCTTCAGGAATCTTCCCTTTAACAGCCTGAGTAGGTGATCGGTTAAGAAGATAGATAGCAGTAAATACTGCTTCAGCCCAGAATTTGTTCGCAACACTCCTTTGTTGTAACATGGAACGAGCCATTTCAACAATCGTACGGTTGCGGCGTTCGACAACACTGTTCTGCTGAGGAGTGTAGGGTGTAGTTAACTGGCGTTTGATGCCATGAGTATCACAGAAGTTGGAGAAAGCAGAAGAACAAAATTCCCCCCGTTATCTGTCCTAAGAGTCATGATATTACAGCCAGACTCTTTTTCAACTAAGGTTTTAATTCTTAGATACTATAATATATTTATATTTTAGAAAATGCACCCACATCTTTCTACTGAAATCATCTACAATAAGCAAAAAATATTTGCAACCAGTAATAGAAGATGTATTCATAGGACCACAAATATCAGCATGAATTAACTGGAGTACCTTAGATGCGCGCCAAGGTTCTCCATCCTTGAATGAAGACCGATGTTGCTTGCCAGCTTGACAGGTGCCACATACTCCCAACTGTTGAGTCTGAATATCAGGAAACCCTGACACAAGTCCCTCCCGAGAGAGCTGAGAGAGATATTGCATGTTTAGATGCCCATATTGTTGATGCCACAGAGTGCTAATGGGAGAAACACGAGCTGCTAGAGCCACTTCTGGAGAATCACCAATGTCAAGAAGCCTGTATAGACCATCGTCCTCTAAGCCAACAGCAACCGCAAGACTAGTCTCCATGTCGATAATGGAGCACTCGTGCGCACTGAACACTACATTAAGCTGAGGAGAGTTCCTCATAATCTGGCTGACAGACAACAGATTAATTTCCATACTAGGAACATAGTACACATTCAGGAAGATGAGTGTGCGCCCACCAAACTGGATCTGAACTGTACCTCTACCAACCACTGTGTACTCTTCACCTCCGCTGAATACCACGGAATCATTGAAAGGTGAGAAGTCAATAAACCAGTCAGGCCTGTGAGAGACATGGCGTGATGCACCAGAGTCAATGTACCAGGCAGAAGACGGGACATGATCTGAAGACTTTTTAACCATAAAGGCATAGAAGGCAGATTCTGTTAGTGAGGCCATCTGCGCGTTTCCCAAGAAATAAAGGAATTCCCACTGATCTGGACAAAACCTGACAGATGTTGGAAAAAATATAACCAGAAGAAGCTTAGGCAGCAAGAAATGCCAAATGAGTCGTAATGGACCTCGCTGCCCAGACAAGACTGCAAAACTAAACCCAATGGAAATTATGCAAAATCTTGCATGCTTATTTCTACAGATGTATAGATTAGATCAGCTGTAACCTATGCACATGCAGACCCACATTGATTGTCAAGATTTGACTCACGTCATGCTTATTACAGAACCTCCGTTAAAAAATTCCATTCGAGCTTCAGAAGATGGATCATTTAAATGACATCTGAACGCAGCTCTAAGGTTATCAGACCTCAAATACAGTATCTTCAAATAATAAGCCGCAGATGATTGCCCTAGTCAGTCTTCAAGACGACTGAAAGTCATTTAATCGATCTGCTACAGGATTGTAAAACAGTGAGTGTATACTTTTTCTTATCAAGGATAAGACTGGCCGAAAATATTTCCTTCAGAATTTGCAAAAGAAAAAAAATCCTAGCGAGATGCCAGATTCCAAAAGCAAACTCAACCCAAAGACGTTTCCATAATAGAAGCTTCGCTCCTGGCCACAGACATGTGAGTTTGTGCATCTGAAATTAAATACATGCCCTTTCAACCATCTGAGCAATTGCTATCGATTTTGAGGATGACAGCCTGATGCATATCCAGCCCCGCGTTCACTCCGACAGTTACCCTCGTCAGGCTCCAAACCCACAGAGAGACATCAGACCCGCATTGTGTTCTCCACATCCACTTCTGGAGGAGATTCGAACCCACAACCTACAATAAATACGCAGCGCGAACAAATTGCAAGGATTCAGCAAAACTAAATGCGGGATACCTATTGCAGAAATGAGTTATGAAAAATATATTCTGCAAACGGAAGTCGACTCTCAGTCGAAGAGGAAATTCTGGAACCAAGAGGACAGCGGCAGTGATGTGGGAATTGGACTTCCAATGCCGACAAGCCAAACGCAGATTAAGTCTCTAATAGATCTAAGAATAGACCAAGCAGTACACGTTCCTCTGAAATACTATGTGACGGCCCCGGCTCAGAAATTTTGACACCACGCAGAGAGAGAAACTGCAACGACCACAGTGCCGCACAAGAAGCCGTCAAGAAGTTGAGGGAAATCACGAAGAAGTCCGCCAAGTGGTCGCAGGAAAATTCCGTGTCTTCGCAATGTCTACCACAGGAGGTTTAGCATGTACAGATATCTCCTCGGCTAATAAATTCGGCGGGGACTGGTTTTGAAACTGGAACTTGAGTCCAAATACAACAAAGGAACGAGCGGGTACCAATGAAACCCCAAGCAGAGCCCGTCCTCGAATCAAACAGGCACCTAGTTAAAACAAAGAATCGCTCTAAGGTTGTCTCCGTATCAGCAAAAAAAAATATTTTCAGACTCCACGCACAAAAAATTCACACTGTAAAAAGTTCAAGTTCGAACAGTGTCAAAGGCAAGCACTCATATGCAAACCCCTAGAGAGCAATTTCGAAATGAAACACAATTTTTCACACAATGAAAAATTATTTCGAAAAAAATACCCTTGCTCTGATACCATAATCAATGAATGAATTGAATTAATTTACATGAGCAAATGAAGCTCAATAAGTAATACAGAGATATTTACAGAAATAGAAACATCAAGTTTCTATTAGGAAATATGAACAACCAGTTTCTTCTAAGAAACTGCTAAAAAGGTAAAACTAGAAACAGCTAATAAGAATGAGCATTAATCACTAAATAATATACATACCATTATTCTACTAAGAAGACCTCAAAAGTGCCCTTAATAATTTAGAGAGAAGATGGGATCAACAACAATTTAAGACATTACTTGGTTCTTCTCTAAAGAAAAACAGTAAACCTTTTTCCAAAAAGGTCCATAAGATGCTAATTCAGAAGCAACAGAGGGACTTGTAGGAGGAAAAAGAAGTGGGAAATTGGCTTTATGCACTTGGGTTGGACTTAAAGACTAGAAGATCAGAAGATATCCGTGTCACATTGGAAAAGCTAGAATCCTATCTTTCCAAGATGGAGCAATCTCACTGGGGTTTAAATTGGGCTCTAGAGCCAGCTATGCTTGCATTGGTCCAAGCCAAATTCTTGGAGCATCCAGGTGAGAGAGTCAAGCTTATAATTTCTTCTTGTTTCAGCGATATTCTGAGGATAGTAGCACCCTTTCCTCTCTACAATGATGACATCATGAAGAGGATCTTTCAATTGATTATAGAGTGTTATTCAGGGTTGCATGACACCCAGAGCTCAAACTTTGATAGAAGGCGTGTGATCCTAGACATTATGACCAAAATCAAATCCTACATAGTCATGCTTGATCTAGAGCAGGATGACCTGATCCTTCCTTCAAATGTGCCAGTTCTTCTTCACCAACATCAGAGAACCTCACCCTGAGGAGGTAAAAGCCAACATGCGAGATATCTTATCTTCATTGCTAGTTGAATGTGATGCCATCCGCAAACAGCTGCAGACAAAATTGTTAGCCATTTGGAGGAAGACACAGGTTACCTCACCAGCTGCCTATAAGCTAGCTGAAAGGTTGGTTGAGCAGAACATTGGGTTGTTTAGGAGACAATTGACCAGGGAGGAGTTGCTCAGGTTTGGTGGATCAGGTAGCAAGAATGAGCTGAGGAGGAGGGGTCTTTGCTTCATCTGCAAAGGACCATGGGGATCTAACCACTCATGCATGGATGACGACGAGGAGACAACAGGGGGAGATCAGGAGGAGATTCCTTTTGACTGTCAAGATGAGGATTCTTCTTCTATAGTTGAGTCCAGGACACCTCTGAGGAGCATGAGCAATCAGAGGCAGTTGTTGAAAGCAGCTCAGAGATGCAGCCATGTTTGGGAGAGGAGATTGATGAGCAGCAGCTTGTTCCCATTCAGCATGAGCAACACATAGTGGAGCACAGTGCGCATGATGGGCTGTCTTTGGAGAGTGAGCTGGCAGCTCATGTTGAGCCCATGGTAGAGGAGGATGAGCAGACATCCTTGGGGCCAGCCATTGATGAGGAGCAAACAGATGTACAGACAACCACTAGGGAGTTAGTATTTGCATACATGGGTCATCAGGAGGCGTTGGGACCAGATAGGACAGTTTTGCAGGTGACGAGTGGACCGGTGGAGCATGGAGTTTTCAATCAGATGAGAGAGTCTCTTTTGCAGATGGTGGTGCATCCATCTTTGGGTCTACCCACTGACGAGGTGCAGGTAAATGTAGTGGAAGCTAGCGAAGCTGCAATATTTCCAGGCAACAGCCCTCTCCAAGAGTACATAGACAAGGCATGTAGCGTGGGTTGCCCACTTAGAGGGAGAGAGACATGGATTCCTAGACATATCTGGTTGATTGTTTGGCCAGAGTTACATGAGTTGAGCATGATGCAACACATTGGGCTCATGCCATATACAGGAACACATGCATTTGATCCTTCCCACAGGATGGACTCGCAGGACATTATGAGTTGTTATCCTATTGGTGGCACGATATTCTTAGTCAGGAGCATAGTGCAATAGGGATCCTTAGACATGAGGACTACAACATACTCCAGTTGGCAGTGGGAGGTAGGCCAACACCTTTCCAGCGCTTCAGGCCTGCATCTACATAGTGGGACTAACCTTGGCATATGCCAAGGGTTGGACTAGAGAGAAGTGATGAGTTGGTATGTGATTAATAGAGTAGCATTCATAGTCGAAGCCAGCAGAAGCCATGGAGCCTTGATGCTTTTCCTTGTTGGCACTGGGATCCAGGAGGATTTGTTGATGACAAGTTCAGTCAAAGATTGGTCTATGATTCGGGCATTGAGGGGTCCGTTCATGGTGGTTTTATATAGAGGCATAGCATCACCCAATGGTTTGTATGGGATTTGGGTATTGGGTCTCAATTGCATTGGGCCACCAGATTGGTTCATAGGTTTGGATTGCTTGAGGGCAAGCAATCTTTGGGCGGAAGGATTTGTGATGTTCCTTTTTTGGTGTTCCTTATGGCATGGTTAGGATGGACTTTCAGAGTTGGGGGTAGACAGGTCACAGGTGCAGGTTGGCGTCCTGAGTGGGCCCAGGGGCTTTTGGAGGGGTTTTTATGAGGTCTGATGGCATTCGCTTGGTATATTCCATCATCTGCACAGTTTTCCTTTCGTTCCGTTGCATTCTGACAACTTTCAAAAAACGGAGTTATTAAAGGGCCTGACTCAATTAATTACGCTTAAGGTGGCATTTCAAGAGGAATACTTGGTCGAACACCTTAGTGTAATAGCTCGTTGGAACCGGAACGAGAAGATCTACAAGATGGGATGGTTAGAAGTGATTTTCAATGACCTGAGGCGGCATGGTGGCCAATTTACCTTTTTTCCACATTAAAATAATATTTTAATTGAAATAAAATAGGGAAAAGTGCTCCATGATTAAAATAATAATAAAATAGGAGGTTCTAGAGGGGTCCATCAGATCTATAAAAGAGGAGGAGGAGACCATTGAAGGACATCTTGGATTGTTGCTATTTTCTATTGATGAGGTTTGGAGAACCTAGTTCCCAACTTCTAAAGCCCCGGGACGGAAACCCTCAGGTATGCTATTGAGTGTTGGACAAAAGCCCAACATTCCTGAGGAGATTTCACCCAGAAATCTCACAGTGCTTCATTGGAGTTTGGAGAGAGAAGTTTTGCAGTAGCAGCTTGTGCATTGGAGCGGGGGTCACATAGAACTCCCATTTGGGAGATATTTTCAGTTACAGTTTGGAGGCCGGATTAACATTGCAGCAGAATATTTGGAGGTCTTCTCAGCGATTGTTTTGGCATGTAACCTTTTTTCCATATTATAATAAAATAAAGTTGAGTTCCTTGTTGCAGCATTATTGGTTGTTTCTTGTAATGTTGAATTTTCTGGTGATTTTCTTTTAAATGGGTGAAATTTTTATATGAAGAATTGTGGTTCCGGAAATTGGCAAAATTTTATGTCTGGTACATTACACTGATGACTATTATCCCTCCTTTGCCTTTACTTTTTAAGTTTTATTTCAAACTCCAATGCTGATGTTAATCTAGGACATCACACCTATTAGGATTTTTCTCCTTCTGGCTTTTCTTGGCTTCCACTCTTCTCTCTTTTATTGTCATTTGTATCTCTCGGTAACATTTTAATATCTAAGAATATTTTGGAGACTCCCATGGTATAGTGACCATTGATTGTACGCTCTAGTCTCACTAACCTAATCCTTGGTCATTTGTGAACATTGGTGTAATTACGTATCTATCTTAGCTCCAAATTAAATGAAAAAGTTGAAACAGGAGCAAATAACCAATAGGAAAACATAGCATCCTCATGACATGACTCAACATTTTCTTGTAAGATAATTGTTTTTCCATCATGCATAATGGCAGAAGGTAAAATAAGCTGATGCAACCTTGACATAATCTCAGTTGCTACTTCTGATTTAAAGGCAGAGTTAGGTGGCCATTAATTTCTGGTGTGTGATACTTTTGTTCTGCAATATAAAAATAACATGCACGTTTTCAAAAAACAGTAGCGTTTAAGTTCTGATGCAAATATCATTCATGATATGAACTGAAACTACTTCATAACTTCTTTCTCAAACAATTCAGTCACAATAAGCTATGTCAGATAAAGCTACTTTGCACAGCTGTCTCAAAAAACATTGCATAAGCACAGATGTATTACGGCTTTTTAAAAATATTCCTGCAGAAAACCTTCTTACATCAAGCAATGAATATCCCTTTCTCCAGCCACAGTAAAAACGTCGTATGTTGTTTATGACCAAAATGAATTAAAATGATATTTACATAGAGTTTGAGCCAGCCATTTTGATTTTATTGTAGTTAATGGCTGCAGCATTTAAGTGTTAGCTTATATTGACTGTGATTCCCTCTTAGATAAAATAACAAAAGGAACAAAAAAACGATAAACGATGCACATAGAAAGGCTCATTTATAGTCATATGCAATGTAAAGATAATTAATCTATGACAAAAATGTCTAAAATGACAGGAATAAGAGCATGCAAAATAAAGTATATTAGGATGTCAAGCGCATCTATATTTGAAACAATTTTCCGGCTGTAATGTAGTTACGTTGCAAATTGATGACAACATAGTAACTCCATGAATCCTTGACTAAGCATAAGCATCACAAGTTCACAACCCATACAAGAGTCAGTATTCATGAATTCTTGAACATAAGAATAGAGTTTCATAGTGTTAAAGAACAGATGCTTAAGTTTGAAGATATAACAAAAGAAAAAGGACAAAAATTAAGGTAAGTACCTTAGCTGCACGCGTGTGGATATCCTTCGCAAAATAATGCCATAAACTCAGCACAGCTACATGAGACAAAATAATGATAGCCCTGTACAATGCCAAGAATGGACCAAATCGGTAATAGACTGAAAGTGCTTTTGAACCATGACTGCCAATTGCATGTCCAAACTCATTCTCAAGTGATGCTCTTCTAGATTTCGCATACTCAGCTGACGGCTTTTCACCATGAACACTTGTTGAGAAGCTGTAGGACCACAAGAAATGTCAGCGTATTCTGCTGTTGTGACATTGGTGATTTAAAGTCTAATGCCTATCTCAAAAGTAATCTCTTGTTATTAAGTCGTACATAAAATAAAATGCAAGACAATAAGATAAAACACAGCCAAATCATTAAAGATGATGTTCCCGGCAATTTTAAATAATCATATGAGAACATCAAAGTAGAAATCGTGAGTTTAAAAAAAAATTAGAAGACGAACATGTCATTATTTTACGTATATGAATCTATTTTCATTGCCAGACATACCTCTGTTGATTTGTAAAGCCCTTGAAGTGAGCAAGTATAAATGCCCTTCCATCAGATCCATGATTTTTCATGAGCATGTAGTAACATGCATAAGCTTCTGAGATATGTTTAGCACGTATTGCTGCAAAGTAATGTCTCACAAGTCAAGACATCTTGATAATACAAAAACAAAAACAAAAACCTCCTATTGGCAGAGTAGAAGCAAGTTGCAACAATTAAAATTTACATACAAAATGAGTTAAATAATTCTGTTGATGTTGTATATTCTTTCCAAAGAAAATAACGCATTTTGTATGACAGGAAAGAACCTTAAAAAACACTCTTCAGGTGTCCATGGCATGTTACAAATCATAGGATCCATGTCCCTAAGGTCCTTCAAAGACAAGATCTCCCACTGTCATGTAATATGAAAGGGACACAATCCCAAACATATAAATATAAAGTGTGACTGGGATCTACTAATAGTAAAAAGTTTCTGTCCAAACACTGACATATACAAATTTTCAAGAGATGGAAAGAAAACTACAATGTTGTGTAATCTAGAGCTATATAATTAGAGAGTTTCATGTCTAGTTTCAGAAACTTGATCATCAAGTAGTTCCTCCGGAATTAATTGACCAACAGGAAGAAGTAACTCTGGCTTTGACAGAGCATCCGCTGAACTGTTCAGCTCTCTGTGCATGTGAGCATAAGTGATCAACTGAAGGTGACCGGAAATCTCCTTTAACTGATCAGCTAGGGGAAAAGATAATCTCCTTTAACTGATCAGCTAGGGGAAAAGATAATGTTTTGGATAGGTGATTGTTCATCCAATTGACTACCAACAAAGAATGTCTATGTTGGAAAATGTAACTAGATTCGGTCTTCATAATTATCATTGTACTTATGTCATTATGTATTTCATGTAAAAAGCAAAAGAAGAAAAAGAATTATTATTTTTCAAGCATGTATTTCATGCTCAATTCAAATTGTTACTTATGTCAAGCATGTTATTCATGCTTCTAGGGTCTAATGAGTCAAAAAAAAATGTCATGAGTCAAACTACTGTACAAAAGTCAAGTCCAATTTGGACTTTGTAAAGAAGCAAGAAAAAGAATTTTATTTGAGTCAAAATTGTCAATTTTGTCACCACAAGACCAAGTCAGCCTTGGAAGGGAACCATTTGACCTCCTGGTTGTGTATAAATAGAGGACAGTTCGATCTCATTTGGGGAGAAGCAAGCAAGTTCGATTTCTGTGCCAAAAAGTGAGAGAAAACCAGTGAAAAAGTTGAGGAGAAAGAGCAACGGTCAAAGAAGGAAGAACTCTGCCACATGTGCAAAGAATCTTCCACACATACGAAAATTTCAGGAATTGCAGGGGCTAAAAATTGCAGAGCTACTGCAGGGACCGAAATTCTGTTACAGGGATCCAAAAAATCAGAGGTTAAATTCGGAAGGCTTTGACTTGTGTTGACTTTAACTTGTTGGAAGAGCTTGAAAGGAGGGCTGACATGGGTTTTGTAGGAGGTCTTGGTCTTGGATTTTGGGTCTTGGATTTCTCACTTTGATCTGATTCTATACGAAGAGAAGATTTGACTTGGTTTTCCCCTTTGTGGGGTTTTGCCCTAGGTTGGAACCTACATCTTGTGTTCATAACTTCATTGTCTTCTTGTGATCTTCATGGTTTATGGTTTTGGTAATTGTTTAACGAAAAGAACATAATAAAAGTAATAAGAAGCTAATATACATTCACAAGCAATTATCAAGTAAGAGAAATCAACCCAAATTGGCTGCCCTAGTGATTTCTCAACATGGTATTAGAGATAAGGTGAAGAGAAGGCAGCTTGAAGATCACTCTTGTTGGCATAAGTGGAAGACATTCATCAAAGCTACTTTGGAGGACATCATTTGTTAAGGGCATACAAAAGAAGACTCAAAGGAAGACTACTACATCAGGGATCCATCTCTCTCTCTATCAATGAAGGCTATTGGTTACTCATCATCATTTTGAAGAAGATCATTAGAAATACTGAGATGGGGGGTTGAATCAATGTTTCATTCCCAATTCGACTTTACTTAATTTTTGCATTCATTTCAAAGTTATCTTGAACCGTCCACGGGGTCTTGGATAGACAGTGATCCGGTGCTCTGTTAAGGCACTCCTTGATGTGAAATCACTGGTTCAATTCTCCGCCCGTTCGCAGTGATATATTGGACATGTTAAAGATGTAGTCCTGCAAAGCTCACAAAAAAAAATGTTATCTTGAACCATTATATCATTAACAGAACATTGTGTTACAGATGAGACCTTACTCAATAAACCATGAGCAGCATTAAGAATAAAAGCATGTAAACCATAAAACACATTAACACATCAATCACATATGGACACCGAGATTTTAGGTGGAAACCCAATGTGGGAGAAAACCATCGTTATTGTCGTTTTGTCTTCTTCTTTTATTATAAATAAATTCTTCACATTTTTGTACTGGCGCAGACTCTTGCCAGCACGCAGGCTCCTACCTTCAAGAGGCTAAAACCTCCACTCATTCTCCAAATCCTGCTGGAAGGGAGCTACTACCCCCTAATCAAGTTTACCGGCTCCTATCAGAAGGAAGCTCCTACCCCCTTACTGAAGGCTACAACCCTCAGCACCTTCATGGACCGTGTTTCAAAATTTTCATACTAGATCCACCTGTCTATCAACCATCAAAACATGTAGACCACACCCACACTAACCATATATCAAGATACCAAATACGGAATCACCGAATAACTGAATATCAAGCACCGAATATTGATCACTGAAATCACTGATCAAACTGAATACACCTCTACAACCATATCACAGAACAAACAAATATACCAATTCACGACCAATTCAATCATGTCGAATGTCAAGAACATTGTCAAGCTATATCAAGCCAAATCCTATCAAGAACCATGTCAAACCCTAATTGATCAACATTGTCAAAAGCCATACCAAGCCGCAGCAGATACATAATCTTGTCATAAGCCCAAAACATGTGACAATTTTTAAATCATTAGATACCAATTCAAACTCTTCAGAACCAAGCCAATTCACTTCACAACAATCAGAGAACAAGACTCATCATAGATACATCCTTGTCATCAACTTTCGTCACGAACATTCATCAAGAACAACTCTATCACAAGAATCATACTGCAGTCACATGAATCAAGTTGTTGTCACAGGAAGTACACTTGTGTAACAGAAACTCTACCTTAGTCAACACAATTAGATCACCATATGGCATATCACGTCACCATCATAGAGATTCTTCAATAAAAGACAAGCAACAGCATGAATCACTTAAAAAAAATATTTTAAGAGTATCAGATCTCTAAACAAGGGTTTATCTCCAAGATCTAAAAACCAAACACTACCCAAATTTGCATCAACACTTATGTCACTGAATGTAAGGACCCATCTTAAATAAATGGGGACATAGAGATATTAGCATGCACACAAGACATGCATATGATAGCTACATATGCATGCATCGCCTGCACTGCACTAGTATATATTATTTAATATTGAAAAAACGTTCGTATTTAGGTAACGAATTAACTATTGAAATGAATACCCAATTTACAAGGATATAGTAGGGTATATGATATACGTACCACCACTATAATACATATATATAGAATTCTACTATATAAAATTGAAGATAAATGCAGTATAGTGAACTCACAACAAAGGAAGTACGTACCCTACTACATACAAAGGAACTATACCCAAAAGTATTATGTACAAAAGAGTTATGATATACATATTGTAAGCAACCGAGTTTTTCTCCCACCAAGATTTGATTTTTTTTTTATTAACTTTACGACCACGAAAGACGCAATGGGCGCCGACATTCAGAAACTTCTTTTCTGCCAAAGGGAGCCTTCTATCAATTGGTTATCTTTTCACCGTCCCGCCGCAAATAGTGGGTGCATTGATAAGTTAAGACGAATCATTTAGAAAAGTCTAACCATTGGCGTGTGGGGATTTTTTTTTTTTTTTTACTTTAATACGTCTAATTATTAAAAAAAAATCACACCTTTATTTCGAAAGGCATAATACAAATTGAAATGGAGGATATCTACTCATGGAAGACACATCACTACACAATCACGGTTAGTAAATTGGTCGATATATCTTAATAAATATTATTTTTTCACCTTTTAAGGGTTAATGATACCAATAAATGTGAAATGGAATTATGAAACTTAATTAAGTATATTTTTTCCAAAATTTAAATTTAGTTTCTTTTTGCTACTACCCCTATTCTTGGCGAGGGATGAGATTGAACTAAGTTTCTTCTTATAGGATTTTCTTTGTTCTCTGTTATAGGATTGAACTAAGTTAAGATTGACTAGACTCAACTTAGTGGATCTTCCTTTCAAAACCGTAAACACTTATCTCCATGCCAGAGAAAATCAATTGACACCCATTGATGGGTCGACTAGAGGGCACATATAGGCAATAAAAATGACTGGAATGACTACCTAGTAGCTACATATCTAGGCATAGAGAAATGTTTACCTCCTCCTCCTAGACAAAAAGGTGAAATGCATATGGTACTTGTTCAACTGCCCCTTATTTGTTCTCTAAGTAATCTTAGAGTTGCCATTCCACAAGATCTACGACCGGCAGAGGCAAGACAGAGTGTACTTATGGCAATGTAAGAGCTAAAAAAAAAAAAAAAAAGATTTCCAAAAGGTCCTCCAAAGCTTGACTCTATTGAGGATATGGGTATTGATGATCCGGATTTTGTCCAACTTGTAAAGGAAGTTGAAGCATTGGAGCAAAAGTTGCTTGCCCATCCCTTTCATAAGTCTGAACAGGATGAACACCAGTTGAGGTCTTTTCAAAGAAAAGCAGAATTAAATAGCGCAGCTAAGCAACTTCGAATGAAAATGCATGACTCTCAGCCTCACCAAAAAAAAAAAAAATCGCTCAAGAGTGCTTAAGCGACTTGGACACATTGATTCTGATGGTGTGGTGCAACTGAAAGGTTGGGTTGCATGTCTCATTGGCACAAGAGATGAGCTTCTTGTAACAGAATTGTTGTGCAATGGCACATTCAATGAGCTGGATCATCATCAAATAGCAGCACTTGCAAGTTGTTTCATTCCATATGATAAATCATCTGAACAAGCACATGTGACTAACGAGCTTGTGAATCCATTACGTCAACTTCAAGATAGTGCAAGAAGGATTGCACAGGTGCAACGTGAGTGCAAGTTAGAAGTTAATATAGAGCAGTATGTTGAGTCAACAACCCGTCCACATTTGATGGATGTAATCTACCATTGGTCCAAGGGTGCCTCATTTTCTGGGGTTATAAGTAGAACAGATATATTTGAGGGCAGTATCATACGCATGACAAGGAGATTAGATGAGTTTCTGAATCAGGGAATGGCCAAGCTGGTGTGTAAGACACAGTTATCTACATGATCAGCACATAAATTAAAGCAAAAATGGTACTCTGAGTTGGATAGTTTTAGTGATTTTGATTCAGTACGTGGTAGTTGGAGAGATGAAGATAGTGCTCCTGACAATTCTAGGGAGAGCAGATGAAGAAACACACTTGGATTTGCAGAACTGATATGTTGAAGCTTTTACCATGAATCTCAAGACATAGAGAGAGGTTTCCTTCCATTGCATGGATGGAGAAAAGCCCAGTATATTACCTACGAAAGGGAGTACACTGGTCTATTAGAGACTGAAGGGTAGGAGGTTGAACCAAAGCATCCTTTGACATTTGATGAATCTTCAACAAAGGACATTGTTTCTAAGAGAAGATCAGCATTGGGTGCTTCAACTGCTTTAAATACTATAGATTTGCATACTACAGAAAGCATAACTATATAGAAGATACCAATAGTGGAAAGAAATGATGTGATTGTTCACTTGAGAATTTTTAACTCGGTATCAACGGTTTCCAAAAAAAAAAAACACATGCCAGACTTCAGAGGTCAACAATGTTCTAAATAGAGGACGGAAGAATCCAAAACTAAAGGAGATTCTGGCTTCATATGAGCACTCTGCTAGTTGATATCAGCCTCTATTTCTGTGTTAGTCTTCACTAATTTACCCTTCTTCAAATTCCCCATTCATAAGACCAGTCTACCTAGTATAATCACATTCTATATCCATGCTAATGACAATAACTTCACCACTCTTTTGAAATTCTATGATGAATGTTCAGTTTGCTTGCATAGTTATCCACTATCTTCATGCTAAACTGAGCAATTTGCATTGCTTGCTGATAACAATCAGTCACAATTGCTGAAAAGTAAGGTCATTAAGTTTTTATGGATAGGTGGCTTCTGGTGTAAACTAAGCTGATCTCCCAATCTTTTCAGGTTCGTCTACCAATGGATAAGTCTTATCAATACTTCCATCCTCGGCTTCCATACTCGTTTTGGCCATCTGCATAATATGTCTACAAGTATCAGCTGCACTTTTCCACACATTCAATACTAATTCATTAGGCTGTTGTTTAAGATGAGGTTTCTAATCCGTGTCAATCTGTGAAGGGCCCAATAAAAGGGGAATGAGAAATGTTTTCCCTCATTTTATATTTAGACTTGTAATAACTCACCTTTTTGGAAAGGGAAAGGTTCTATCGAATTAAAAAAAAAAATAGTCTCTGAGTTTTCACTACATCACTTTCACTCAAATTAGCAATCATAGAATTGTTAAATTTCTTTGATTCTGTCAATTACGAAACCTTCAGATACTCAATGTTTTGGAGCATAATAATATCAATACCAAGTGTTTTCTTCCAAACAAACTCATTATCATTCTCCAGTTATGATGAAACAAATTCAACACCAATCTCTGAAGTCTTGACCTTGAATTTTTTTCTTTCTCAATCTCTTCTTCATCTTTGTCAGCAACTTTTTCCGTCATGCATGGCACATCTGACCCTACTACTGTTGCTTCCTTGATGTCCTTTCAAAGGTTTTCAATGATGAAGTTTTCCTCCACATTGTGTACTCGAACTCATTACAATAAAATGGCCCAAGCAAAGTCACAAAGGATTACTCTGCATCACCTACAAGGGTATTAAGTATTAAATAAACTATTTTAATAATTAACTCTTAAATTCAATGCCATTTTCAAGATATAGGAATAGCCATTCCTTCATAAATATTTTTATCAGTAATTGCAATGTATATACCCTATATATATATATATATATATATATTTCAAATCATATTGCTTAAATACTTTTTGGGTCATCAAGCAATAATTTAAAGGTTGTTCTCTATTTTAGAACATAACAGAAACATATATGTGCCGAGAAAAAGCATACCCAAGTAAGCACAAAGATCTAATTATCTATTCAACTGGGCATATCAAACCTGAACTCCAATGCCTGTTAACTATGCAACTTCAAGTGGCAATGAAACCAATTTTACAATTACTTCAATCTGAAATTATGATGCATTACTTAGTACATGACTTCAATTGTCTTCAATCTTGTGATGTTGTTTCAAATGCTCTACAGTCTTCATTTAATTAACATTGTTAGGATATCAATACCAATATGAAACTTGCTATAAAATCTAAATCATGAATTATGTTATGAATTAAGATATCTTTAAATTTGTCTCATTGATGCATATGGATATGTTTGATGAGCTAGAAATAAAAGAATAATTACAGGTTAATATGAAAGCTAATAACATGAGCTGGATATGGCCAAGTATGTTATATTGTAGATAACATGTATGAATTATACAGAAATTGTTTATTTTGAATATATTAATACATATGTTATAAAGTATGGACAAGTGTTTATGTTGGAGATAGCATCATTACCAAAATGACCACGTGATGGCAGAAGTTTCAAGAACAACTGAGGCTCAATAAGGTTCCATGATAGGGTGATAACCCTGGTCCTACAGAGAGGGGTGGAGGTGTTATCCAGCGTTTATCCTCCAAAACCTGGAGTCATGGGAGGACTGTGCGAGCCATGCTCCTCTAGATGTGTGATGATGACTGTCAGATGCCTACTGAGGAATCAAGTCGATCTAGTCGACACAGATCAGTATAGCTGAAGCCATGGCATACTCCAGTAGACAAAGGATAGGATGGGAGCGGAAGAGATTAGGAAGGATAGGATGATTTTAGAATAGCTTGGGCACCCGGTTGGGACAAAGCATGGATATTAAAGTTGTAAAAAAATAAGATAAAAAATAAAACTATAAGTTTTCAAAATATAAATTTTAAAATGTCTCCACATTAAACGAAAATCCAATTATGGAACATAATCCTTACATGATTATACTTATCACTAAATAATTATTAATACTCTATATACCCTAACTTCGGGACGAAGTTTTCTAAAGGAGGGGTGTATGTAAGGACCCATCTTAAATTAATGGGGACATAGAGATATTAGCATGCACACGAGACATGCATATGTGCATGCTAATATCTCTATGTCCTCATTAATTTAAGATGGGTCCTTACATACACCCCTCCTTTAGAAAACTTCGTCCCGAAGTTAGGGTATATAGAGTATTAATAATTATTTAGTGATAAGTATAATCATGTAAGGATTATGTTCCATAATTGGATTTTCATTTAATGTGGGGACACTTTAAAATCTATATTTTGAAAACTTACAGTTTTTTTTTAATAAGAACTAAGTTTCTTCTTATAGATTTTCTCTGTTCTCTGTACCTAGTTTGGCTGGGAGGTTCTTGGTCTTTTGGTAACGGAAGCGAGAACTGGAGCAAATCAGAAACATCTTCAGCCAGGTAAGTACTCAACATCAAGTAAGTACTCAACATCAGATTGATAAATTCTTATATTTTGAATAGTTATATCTTGTAAAAAAATTCAGGGCTTTACATTATGGTATCAGAGCTATGTTCAAACTCTCGGATCTGTTAAGTCTGTTAAGATAAGGTTACATTTTGGTATAGATCCCAATTCTACTTCAAATTCACTAACTCAAAACGCAAATGCATACCAAGAAACCAACTGCAAAGCAACTGCCCTTTCATAGAATCAAATAAATCATGAAAGGCATTGAAAAAAATAGCTTATTTCATGCAACATAAATAAAGTAGTGAGAAATTTTGAAAAAAAAAATAATCCAAAACAACAAGGATAGACCATAGAAGAACAATCCCTAAATAGTAGGCATGTAGCATGACAAGTTACGAGGCAAACACCAAAAAATTGAAATCAACAGTTACAAGTTAATAAAAAAATGTTAAGCCGGAACATACGCCTGATCTAAAAACAAAGAACAAAGAGCCAAAAGTTTGTGACAATATATTATGGAAAAGTCGTTAACTCGGAAAACATAGAGCCTTTACAAACATAATGAACTCTGTCTAAAGAAGAGTGCCTCTTTAATCAAGTTATCTAAAGTTTGAATAATTATTCCATTGTCGGCCTTCCCTCGTCAGTGACATTCCTTCCTCTTCTTTGAAGATCGTTCAGCTGTATCCTTCTTGTCTGATTCAAATAACTTTACCCTCTTCAATATTTCCTCTAACACTTTAATTCCTTGATCCCTCATTTCTTCCACATACTTTAGTGCTTCTGCTCGCTTGCCACCGTCACAAAGGGTATTTATAAAGGTGTTGACAGACTCTATGCTAGGGAAAACACCCTTGATGCTCATGTGTTTCCAAACCATTGAGGCTATATTTAGATCTTTCATGACTAAGGCCATTGTAAAACTATCGCTATTTGGATCATGCTCATTTCTAGTCATCTCACGAAATATGCTGGCAGCTTCCTCCATTTGTCGTGCCTTCATAAGGGTTTGGAAATAGTATTGTAAGTCACAGAATCAGGGAACGCACCATTAAACACCATTCCATAGAAAAGACGATAGCAATCGTCCATTCTATCAGCATAGAGGTATGCACTTATCATTGAATTGTAAGTGGTGGTGCTGAGAATATACCCACACCGCATCATGGTTTCAAAAACCATACCCGCTTCATCTACTCTATTCTGGAGACAAAGGGCATGAACGACAGTGCTAAAAAAAAAAAAAAACTCTTATGTGGAAAGCAATTTCTGCTCCTCATGACATGCAGAAACTTCAATGCCTCATCGACTTGGCCTAACTTGCAGAGGGTGCCCAAGAAGGCATTATATGCAGCCGTATTGAGGGGATCCCACTCGAGCCGCGCGATCATCTCGCCAAAAGTCTTCTTAGCTTTGGCCGCATTGCCTTCCTTCTCCCTAATCGTTTGAAGATCATAAAAGCAAATCCCAGTGGTATTTTCTACACAATTTGAGCTCCTATGGTACAAGTTTCTTCGCAAGTATAACGCACCTGTTAGATTGAAACTAACGACCCTGCATGCATTATATATATATTTCAGCTGGGTGCTGAGACTGTACCTAGTTTGGCTGGGAGGTTCTTGGTCTTTTGGTGATGGGAGCGGGAACTGGAGCAAATCAGAAACATCTTCAGCCAGGTAGGTACTCAACATCAGATTGATAATTTCTTATATTTTGAATAGTTATATCCTGTAAAAAAATTCAGGGCTTACATTATGGTATCAGAGCTATCTTCAAACTCTCGGATATGTTAAGTCTGTTAAGAAGTCTATTAAGATAAGGTTACATTTTGGTATAGATCCCAATTCTACTTCAAATTCACTAACTCACAACGCAAATGCATACTAGGAAACCAGCTGCAAAGCGGCAACCCTTTCATAGAATCAAATAAATCATGAAAGGCATTGAAAAAAAAATACCTTATTTCATGCAACATAAGTAGTGAGAAATTTTGAAAAAAAAAAATAATCCAAAACAACGAGGATAGACCATAGAAGAACAATCCCTAAATAGTAGGCATATAGAATGACAAGTTACGAGGCAAACACCGAAAAATTGAAATCAATAGTTACAAGTTAATAAAAAAATGTTAAGCCGGAACATAAGCCTAATCTAAAAACAAAGAACAAAGAGCCAAAAGTCTGTGACAATATATTATGGAAAAGCAGTTCACTCGGAAAACATACAGCCTTCCATTACAAACATAATGAACTCTGTCTAAAGAAGAGTGCCTCTTTAATCAAGCTATCTAAAATTTGAATAACTATTCCATTGTCGGCCTTCCCTCATCAGTGACGTTCCTTCCTCTTCTTTGAAGATCGTTCAGCTATATCCTTCTTGTCTCATTCAGATAACTTTACCCTCTTCAAGATTTCCTCTGACACTTTAATTCCTTGATCCCTCATTTCTTCCACATACTTCAGTGCTTCTGCTCGCTTCCCACCGTCACAGAGGGTATTTATAAAGATGTTGACAGACTCCATGCTAGGGAAAACGCCCTTGCTACTCATGTGTTTCCAAACCATTGAGGCTATATTTAGATCTTTCATGACTAAGGCCATCGTAAAACTATCGCTCTGATACCATAATGTAAAGCCCTGAAATTTTTAACAGGATATAACTATTCAAAATATAAGAATTTATCAATCTGATGTTGAGTACCTATCTGGCTGAAGATGTTTCTGATTTGCTCTAGTTCCCGCTCCCGTTACCAAAAGACCAAGAACCTCCCAACCAAACTAAGTACAATCTCAGCACCCAGCCCCAAAATACTCCAAATTCGAAGCATCTTGGCCCCCGTGCCCAAAAGTCTCAAGAACAGCTGCTCAAGCTCCATTATTCTATATGTCTTCCTCTTCTCAGTTCCTCCTCTGCCTCTCCCTATATAAAAGAATCTCCCCCTTCTACAATACCCTTCCTCCTTCTATGCCCTTCGAGACTCCTCCACCGCTTCCTCTTTCTTTATTGTTTTAATTTGATAGGTTCATAAGTTGTAGAGGTGGTCACCGCCTTCTCCCCTTCCCAATTTGTTGACCATGTACTCTTATTTATACAATATCTCCTTTATCATAATGTTATGTTTCACTTTTGTTTAAATCGAATTATTTTCATAGTATTATGGTTTTATATATATTCTTCTCTTTATTA
>APFE031009926.1:127932-138603 GCA_000404065.3 Pinus taeda | reverse complement strand
TTTCACCAACGAGTGTGTATTTTCTTGATCAACTTCAACTGATCAGAGAAAAAAGTGAGATCCACAATAGGAAAATGGCATGAATCCCAAATTGGATTGATTTTCATGGCCATAGCTACTTTGATCCAAATCTACAACTAATGTTCTAAGGCTTCCATGCATGAAAAATATGAGGTGGTATTCCAACTTGTTCAACGAATATATATAGAACTTTTTGTTATGCAACAAGGTGATAGTTTTACATCAAATGAGACAAAAAATACACACTGAAACTCATGGAGTTATGAGGTACATACATTATCTAGGACCACTACATCAACATAAAACATAACATATATACTTTCTAGAATAGGTGTGACTCACATAACAATATGCTATTGTGTCTGTTAATATTTTACACACACATTCACCTATTTTGTCCACCATCCAATTTCAACTACTGCTCAAACCTCTGTTTATGCCTCAACCAATATTCTAGCCATAGTGCCTTGAAAACTAGAAACAAATTAGGGGAAAATTTTTGCAAATTCGTTATTTTTTTGGACATTTTATTCTGGCCATAGTGCCTTGAAAACTAGAAAAAAATTAGGGGAAAAATTTTGTAATCTGGCTATTTTTTGGACATTTTATGAAAAAATAATAATAATCGCCACTTTGATAAAAAAATCACCTTTTTCTGCAGATATATGATTACATTCATGAAATTCATCAAATATTTACCAGTTTTAATGGAAAGTTACATGTTTTTTATTGAATATTCACCTACATTCTATATGTATAACTTTTCAATTAGAATAATCGCCAATAATACTATGCATAGTTATAATATTGAAATCCTTAAAAATTACCTTGCTTGAAAAACATTGTCTCTACTACACTCGTCCACTTCATTTCATTTTGACATTTTTATTTGCATCTTGGTTCAATTTTATTATTGGAGTTATTCTTTTTCATGAAACAATTGTTCAATAGTTAATTCTAACAACCATAAAACATGTATTGAGTCAGCTAGGCTCAATATGTTTACTTTTACAAACTCCAAATAATTTGAAATGCAAATCATTTCACCTTCACCAAGGATTTTCCATGGAATTTTTACCATATTTGATTTTTTAAATGCCACGTCAATCATATACTGAAACCTCTCCCATGTGTGTTGCCTTTGGATATCTCGAAAACCATTGGATTGCAACTATAATCCCATCACTAAACTTGAATACTTATCGTTCATATTAAAATATTCCATGGGATCGTAATTATAATCCCATTAGCCCCTAAGTTTGAATTTATACAATTGTATTTTGTCCCAGTGGATCAATATACATCATTGGATTAATCTATAACTAACGTGGATCGACTTTAAATAGTGGTATAAATTGGCACCATTGCTTCTCTTTTTCTCTTGCGCTAACTCATTGCTTTTTCTGAATCATGCATTCCACTTCTCCTCTAGAGTGCTCAATTTTTAGGACGAGCAACACTCTACATATATGTAGGTGTAACATTGTGCATATGTTACTTATAATGTGGCGGTTTCCAGTTATGTTAGCCTCCCACAAGCGAGACAAGGATATACCATCCCCCTACAACATGATCGAAGGAGAACTCGATGTTTGGGCACTTTTTATAGAAATATGGAGAGCATAGTTTCCTCATAAAACTGCCATCTACTATAGCATTGATATACATTCCCACTACCAAATTGACCCCACTTGCATTCATGTAATATTTATTTTCTATCAATTCATTACTTTTCTCTGCAATAATGTCAAAGGACTCGCATTCATACTGCACATTTTGTCCCTCAAGATGGGCTTGTGAAAGACAAAATTTTCTCTAGAAGATGACACAGAAAATGCAATAATGTCAGAGGACTGGCATGTACCTTTTAATACACTAAGAAATCAAATCAACGTGCATAGGGGGGTCCCTTGTTAGAAATAATAGTGTCTCATACATCACTTTGTTGTCTCAAAAGGTCAATCAGCTTAAATAGTTCTAACAAGGTACACAAGGCTTACACCTAAACTTTTTTCTCCTAAATATTTAATGGATCTCAATTAAAATGGCTATATGATACTAATAAGAGTGTCTTATTAAAAGACATATATAAAATTTTTTACTATATTATCATATACAAATATATATAATTTTAGTAATTTTATACATAACGAATTGCTTCCCCATTTATATCTTGTAGTTTTTCATTTATTCATATTTGTATTCCTCTTTATTTTTAGAGTGTTTTCCTATTGGTTTACTGATCTCGTTGTACTTTAATTTTCTTGCAGATTTGCAAGGTAGACTACCTTATTTATGAATTTTATCCTTCTACTTCATCATTAATTCTCTCAATAATGTCTACCTTTTTTCACCATCTCTTCCACATCACTAAATCGCATGGCACTAACTATGTATAAAGGGCTATGCTCTCAATCAAGGATTTTGGTACACTGTCAACCAAAACACATCAAATTGATTTTTTCTACGTAATGTTCTTGTATGTAATTCCATGTAATTATATAGACATGATACAATGTGATCCTTGAGAGATGCTACAACCACATATTTTCTTGGGTTTAAAGAAAAAATTCTTCTTACCATACTTGAAAAGAAACAAAGGGTACTAAAACCCACATCAGTGATGTAATTATACGACCTCTAAGGATATCCACATTGAGATGTAATCTTACTAAGTTTTAATCTCTTTCTACATTAATTTTGGTAAGGGGTGTTGCATTTTTACAAGGAAAAACTTCTTGTTTTCATAGTTTTATTCTTCTACTTCCTCTCTCTATTTTTATCAAGAATTTGTACTTAGTTTGACAATCTCTTTCACATTAGGAATTTTCATTGTACCATCATTATTTAAATGGTTTACTCTTAATAAAGAATTCATATATATTCTTAGTGAATAAAAGTTAAATTGATTTTCCATGGGAAACATTTTTCCTAGGTACTTCCACACAAATATGTACACATAGTACAATGGCATCCTCAAAGGAGGCTACAACCTCAAAGGTAATAGTTCTTATTTACGTAGGTCAAAAGAGACAAGGTACTGCAACCTGTGCTAGTGCTTTATTCCAAAATTTCTCCAAAGCTACCACAAACAAGAAAAAATTAAATAGAAACAATCATCTCTACAATAAAAGAGCTACAACTAAAATTATTTTCCTCTCCTCCCTATCAAAGTGTAAAAATTTCATTGTCAAGCCTGATTAGACTACATGGATTTATCCCCTAAGGTCTAATACCAAACTATATGCTTTATAGTCATTCCTATTAAGGTAGGCCACAAAATACATTCTTCCAAAGAATTTTTCCCTTTTTTCCTATTTTTTAGTGATATGTGAGTTAACTAGCTAGACTCCATTGATTTTCCAACTAAGGGCTAACAAACCAAGTAATCTATATAATTAGATTTACTAAGTCTAAACCAATTCAATATTTTACCCAATTCATGGCTTCTATATTTGTCATGATTTTTTGGATTTTTATACCCATATTGTTTTAAAAGGCTAGAAACAACATTTCAATGCCTAAAGGGAAAATTCCCTTTAAATCTCTATATTGGGCTCACTCAAGCCAAAGCTCCCCCAAGCAAGGGCATGCCTACTTTTAATGATCAAAATGTTCATTGTCATGGATGATCACCTGCGACCTAATAACAAACCATGTACTATGAGTCCTTCCTATGTAGGTGGGCGACAAAAATATTTTCCCAAAGAATTTTTCCATTTTTGTCTAAATTTTAGTGATTTAAGAGTTTACTGTCCAAGTTATCCAAACTTCATGGACATTTCAGCTTAGGCCTAACAAAAGGAGTACTCTATATAATTAGCACTACTAAGTCCCAAACTAACTCCAACATTTCACCCAATTATTAACAAAGAGTTCTTAAAAGAGTAAAAAACTCTAATGACTAAAGGGGAAATCCTCTTTAAGCCTCTCTATGGGAGTCACCAGAGCTAGAGCTTCCCCAACCAAGGGTATGTCTAGCTTTTAGTCATCAAAATGTCTGTTGTGAATTCTAATCAAACTCCACGGATCTATTAGCCAAGGCCTAATAACAAATTATGTGCTTCTCAATCCTTCCTATTTAGGTGGGTGACAATAACCATCTCCCAAACAAAATTTCCATAATTTTTAGTGACCTGAGAATTCATTACCTTGATCAATTTGCTATCAAACCAATTAATCTACCTAATTAGCTTTACTAAGTCCCAAACCAAGTCCAAAATTTTACCCAATTCATCGCTTCTATGGCTATCATGATTTTAGAATGTCTGTCCCAATACAATTTAATAAAAGTAACATAAAAAGTCTAATGACTAAAGGGAAAATCCCCTTTAAGCCTCTCTATGGGAGTCGGGGAGCTAGAACTCAGGAAGCAAGGGCATGAATGAGTATGATCTCTTCCACATAAAGGAATCTTTTTAAAGCTAAAATTTGGTGCCAAATCCATTATGTCTCCACTCGCACAAGGTGCTTCACTTTATCTAATATAAAACTAACAATGAAAAAGCACACTAAATTGGTTGTTAATTTGTAAGGGGACCTAGAAATCCCCAAGCAAGGGCATGAACCATTATGATCTCTCCCACATAATGGAATGTAAGAAGTATGTTGAAAGCCAAATTTTGGTTCCAATTCAATTATCTCCCCATTCACATAAGGTACTTCATTTTGATCTAATATATAACTAACAATGAAAAAACAAACTAATTTGGTTATTAATTTATAGGGTTACAATAAAAGGTATCGAAGGATGATTATTTTCCGATATAAGTAAAAATCACATCATGCACAAGTAATCTAAAGACTATTTTTTCAAACTTGTTTGGAATGGTGCATAGTATGAGCTCAATAAGGTAATATAACATAAAAATCTACACTCATTACAAGATGGCCTATATTCAATATATAGAGGATGGAAAATTGTGTTTCCAAAATATATTTCTATTAAGAAGGATGTATAGATAAATAATCACTTCATCAAATCCATAATGACCATTTTTAATCACTACTTTTACATCAAATAAATGGGAAACTATAACCTCTCAACATTGTTACAACAATAATATAGAAACTATGTGTCTGGCCTGAATAAATTGGTGGGTGTCAACCTTGTTTTCCTATCCATCAGTTGATAACTAGAGTGATTTTTCTCTACAAATAAAATAACTATCTAGAAAAATTAATGGCAAAATTAAGCACAATAATTTGAATTGAATGGAGTGGAACTTGAAAAAGTTTTCGTGTTTTCACAAAAGAGTGTGGCTCCTAAAGAAAAATATAAAATTGTATCAGAAGCTTAGAAGAGACCAACCATAGAATTGAATGAGAAGCTTAGAAGAAACCAATCAATATATAGACAATGATATAGATATAATATATAAGGTAAGAGGAAACAAACTCTTCATAAAACTATTCAAACTAAAAACTTTTGAAAAGTTTCTTATTTTAAAACAAAACAAAAAAATATAAAATATATTAACCTTATTTATATTTAATGTGTTTAAAAAATATTTAGGATATAAAATATAATTATTTATTATTATAAAAATATAATTAACTTAAATGGCATAAAATTTTATAAATTTTAATTATTCATATTCCAAAATTATCTATAACTTTAATTATAATAATACTTAAATATCATTAATTATATTTTACATTACCCAATCCTAAATAACAGCTTATTCAGTGTGACAGAATCAAGAAACTAAATTTTAAATCAAAACAATTTTTTTTTAAATCCTAATTAAAAAAATTATGCTTACCCAGAACTATATGACCCATGGAACTATTAAAAATGGAAATAACAGTACATCTCTAAATGTGGAACTCTTCTACAAAATTTAAAGCTAGGGAGCGGAAACTCAACTCTATCAGATTCAAAAATTCATTATCTATATCTTCATTTTTATGGTTTTCTATCTCTATTTTGAAACCTAGATGATGAAGCAGCAATATTAACTTCAATATTGCTGTTTTCTTACTTCAGTTTTTAGATTCAAATAAATAACTTAAAATTTGGTGATCTCTTATTTGTTTTCTTCTTTTTTTATGTGGTGATCTTTATGACGTATATTTTTTTTAGTTTCATTTTTTACGTACCAATACAAAATTATTTTAAGTTTCATATTTTATATATTTTTATAATAAAATAATTATAAACGATGTTTTATATTTAAATAATTATACATTTCTGCCTCGCATTACGTTTTAGAAATCACATATTAATATAATCAGATGCAAACTAACAATACTTTAATTTCGATAGGATAGTAGACGATGAAGCCCATTTCCACTAGTCGATGTAAAATTATTTCTAAACCTGCCTTGGAAACTCCATTACCTTCTGCAAGAGGCCAAGTCACATCAATTCTAAAACTGTCTTGGAAACTCCATTACCTTCTACAAGAGGCCAAGTCACATTAGAGGGAAAATTGGTAGAAATTTCATAAATGAGAACGGTGTAATAAATAACTGTGGAAACCAGATCCTTTATCAGAGAAAATGTTTATCAAACCCAGTTCCAAAATGGCGGTCTCATCACATAATGAGAGAAAACTGCTAAAGCCGAACAATAAATTAAAAAACTTCTAGTAGATTTGGTTGCTGCAATAGGAAAATAATTTGCCTCTGGATCGACAGAAAGTCGTTCTTTCTTCCATATGTCAGTGTGAGGTACAATGAGAGGTGGCCTATCCATGGCTCAACTTATAGATTCCGAACAGGTAAATTGTACGTTAAAGACACCAGTTTTTAAGGATATACCTACAAACCCTACCCACAAAGATTCCAAGGCACATCAGAGTGAATGGAGGCTGTGTTAGCTGAAACCTTGACAAAATCCCTTTCGCCTTTCCTCTATGCATAATGACGTCGTCCCTGGTATACACGCATCCAAATTTATTAGAATCTCATACTCTGAATCAACTGGCATGTCGCGTTCAACCCACACTGAAGGAGCTACTACCTTTCGACCTGCATGGCCATCTCTCTTTGCCGGGCAGAACTTGATATATTTCACGGCATAAACCAGTTCTCGCGTATGCCATTAAATTCTGTTGAATACGAATATTATCATCTCACAATATGCAATTACCGCCGCGAGTTAACCGCCTTGGATATGCGGTTATCGTGAATAGGTATGAAATTATCAGTATTGACGCGAATTATCACCTGATCCCACACAATATTCGAGTGCTTATCACCAGTGGTTATGCGAGTTATCGTGTGAAATCTGAATTATCACCAGTAATCATTCGATACGCGCATTATAACCGCAGAATATTCGCATCATTAAGCTGATATTGTTGGAAATTAATTCCAACTACATCACATAAATGATCTGATCTTCAGCAATTAATTTCAGATTATCCAGAAGCCGCAAAAGTCCACTGATATTTTGCACTTTAAATGAACATTAAATGTGCAGAAATCAATTCCCCTGCAACCGACTTATTTCCACCGAGAAATACATCACCGCCACTTCTGCAATAAATACAGAGATAAATATCAGCAGATATTTCACTTTGTTTAATGTTTAACTCAGATATTTGTTTTCATATAAATACATGAATAGCAGTCCTGTTTTTCTTAAGAGAGGCAGCATAAGCAGAAAAGAACAACAGTTCTGTTTTCTGTGTGATTGTAAGAGATTTCTGAACAACAGTTCTGTTTTTGTACTCTGAGAGAAAAGAGAGAAGGTTAGAAGAACAAGAGTGTGTCTCTTCTGTAAATGCACAACAAGGATGAACCTAAGATTTTATGAGTTAGAGAAAATCGATTTCTGGAACTGAAGCGTTCCTCTTGTAACAGCTAAGTTTACTGTATCAATTTTTCTTATTGTTCATGAATACAAGTTTACTGTATTGTTGATTTTCTGTTGCTGTTACACCAAGTGTCAAAAACACTTTGATTTTACTCTGTAAGTCCATTAGTGATTTGACGCCCCTTGTTTTAGTTGTTGTTACACAAAGCGTCAATTTTCTTAAAGTGACTTAGCGTCAAAAACAGTTTTCTATTTTTCTGTGTTATAAAAAAAACAGAGTATTTTTCCTGTTGCTGCAACACCACGATCAGCGTTGCTGCAACACCAAGTCCAGAAAACAAAATTATCAGTTTTCTGTGTAAAAACAGAGCAGTTTTGTGTTGTCTGTTCATTAAGGAATTTAGCAGAAAATTCCATCATGATATCAGAGCATTGTTCTCTGATCTTTTGTGTTTGAAATCACCATAAAATTTCCAACAGATATCACAGCTATCCACACCAGAGAGCCAAAAACAGAGATTGGTTATCACTGTAGGAGCTGTAAGAACACTGAAAACCACATTTTTACAGCAGAGAAAGTATTTCCCGGATTTAATCGCAGAGTCAGTATCTCGTCTTTACCTATACAAAGTTAAGATGGCAGATGCTGGAACAGGTTTGACAAATTCCCAACTGCCACAGTTTAATGGGAAAAATCACAGTGATTGGTCAATAAAAATGAAAGCATTGTTTGCTTCTCAAGGAATATGGGAGCTGGTTGAAACTGGCTATGCTGAACCTGCAGATGCAACAGCATTGGCTGCTTTGACAGCAGCATACATAGACTAGTTGAAGAGTGACAAGAAGAAGGATGCCAAAAGCCCTCTTTTTCCTCTTCCAATCAGTACATGAAAGTGTCTGTCCACGGATTGCAGGAGCAACAAAGTCCAAAGAGGCATGGGATATTCTCAAAACTGCCTATCAAGGAATGGAGAAGGTGAAGACTGCAAAGTTGCAGATGTTGAGGAGAGACTTTGAAACACTCAGCATGAATGAATCTGATACAATAGATTCATTCTTCACTCAGGTTATTGGGCTGATAACCCAGATTAGATCTCATGGTGAAATCCTTGAAGAAAGAAGGATCCTAGAGAAGATCTTGAGATGTTTACCCTCAAGGTTTGAAGCTGTTGTGGTAGCAATAGAAGAAACAAAAGATCTCTCACAGTTCACGGTAGATGAACTAAGTTCTTCTCTTATGTCTCATGAACACAGACTGAGTAGAGGAACAGATTCCTCTTTTGAGCAAGCATTCAAGACTCATATGTCTTTCAGCCAAAGAAAAGGTCGAGGCAGAGCAAATAACAGAGGTCATGGAAGAAGCCAAAACAGAGGTAGATATTATCCTGCAAGTACAAGCGGAAGGAGCTGCAATCAGAACCAAGATGAAGGTTCAAGAAAACAGCAAGCTCATGGACAAAGGTATGACAAATCCCAAGTCCAATGTCATTATTTTAAGAAATATGGGCACTATGCCAATGAATGTAGGAGAAAACAAAATGACATGAATAGTAGGCAGAATGTTAATTTTGCAAATGAAGAAAATAAGAATCCAAAGAATGTGATGTTAACATGTAACATTGCACAAGACAAACAAGAAGATGTTTGGTTCTTAGACTCAAGTTGTAGTAATCACATGACTGGAAATATTGCAATGTTTGCCAATCTGGATGAAGATGTGAAATCTGAGGTAACAACAGGGACTGATACTAAGATAGCTGTCAAGGGTAAGGGTAGAGTTAGTATCCGAGAAAGAAATGGAGAGCAGATGATTGTGCCAGAGGTATACTATGTATCGGGCCTGAAATGTAATCTTTTGAGCATTGGGCAGTTCATTGCCAAAGGTTACAACGTGTTCTTCAAAGATGATATGTGTACAATCAGAGACATACCTCCAAGTAAGAAGATCATTGCACAGGTGCAGATGACTAGCAATAGAATGTTTCCTCTCAAACTCAGGGCAGATTTGAAGGAAGGAAGAACTATTGCAGCTGTAACACAAGAAGTCTTTCAGGAACAAGTGAAAGATGATAATTGGTTGTGGCACTTGAGATTTGGACATCTCAATTTGAGAGGCCTGAATTTGTTGCACAAAAAGAGAATGGTAAAAGGATTGTCGTTGATTGAAAATCCGAACAGCCTTTGTGAAGGCTGCATCTTGGGAAAGCAGCACAAAGAAAGCTTTCCAGCAGGAAAGAGTATAAGGGAAAAAGCACCCTTGGAAATAGTTCACTCTGATGTGTGTGGACCGATGCAAGTACCATCACTTGGTGGAAATAGATATGTTTTAACTTTCATTAATGATTATACCAGAAAGACATGGGTGTATATGCTGAAACAGAAGAGTGAAGTGTTTGAGAAATTCCGCCACTTCAAAACTCTTGTTGAGAAACAGTGTGGGCACTACATCAAAGTGCTCAGAACAGATAGAGGAGGAGAATATATCTCCCAAGACTTTCTGCGTTTTTGCAGAGAGAATGGCATACAAAAACAGCTCACAGCAAGGTATACACCTCAGCAAAACGGTGTCGCTGAAAGAAAGAATAGGAACATTCTTGACATGGTCAGAAGTATGGTGAAGGCAAAACACTTGCCTCATGAGTATTGGGCATAAGCTGTCACTTGCGCAGTTTATATCTTGAATAGATGCCCAACTAAAGCTGTCATGAACAGAATACCAGAAGAAGCATGGAGTGGTCAAAAGCAAATTGTCACTCACATGAGAGTATTCGGTTGTGCGGCTTATGCACATATACCGGATCAGCTAAGGAGAAAGCTTGATAGTAAGGGGGAGAAGTGTGTGTTTGTTGGCTATTGTGATGAGTCAAAAGCATACAAACTCTATA
>APFE031009926.1:40000-115869 GCA_000404065.3 Pinus taeda | reverse complement strand
AATAATAATAAGTAAGTGTCGGCTCTCATATTAGGGCTCTTGTGTATTTGTGTATTTATATACAGGTTCCTAGCTCTTTCTCTCATCATCATTCATTCATTTCATCTATCTTTCAGAGTGTCCTGAGGATGGACCCCCGTTGGGGTTCGAAACGTCGACAGACTGAACTGAAAACTGTGGAGAATCCGGAACATGAAGCTACAAAAAACTTCCACAGAGGCTTGAAAACCAATACAAGGAAATCATAATAACATGCCCCTTTTGATATGATTTAATAAACATATTAGGGTCACTTTTTCTTTTCATAAAACCATTTTAAAGAAAGAAAGAATCAATCTTCACAAACCAAGTTCTTGGTGTCTATTTTAATCCATATAAATCATTCTTTAACTTGCAAACAATGTGCTCTTGACCCTTTTTAACATGCCCCTTTCGTTGAACAAGATATATATCTTCTTTAGGTCCTCATTCAAGAAGGTAGACTTAACGTCTAGTTGATGCAATTTCCATTTATATTTTGTAGATAAACAATCATCAATCTAATTGTATCTAACTTAGCTATAGGCGAAAAAGTTTCTTCATAATCAATTCCCTATTTCTGTGAGTAGCCTTTTGCAAGCAAATTGGCCTTATATTTATCTATACTTCCATCAACTTTAAATTTGAGTTTGAATAACCATTTACATCCTATACATATTTTATTTTTAGGCAATTCTGTTAATTTCCAAGTATCATTTTTTATTATAGACTCATACACCTCTCCACTATTTATGCTCATTAGCTTCTTTGAAATTCCACTGAAATGCAAAGGTTCTATGACAGTGACCTCTAGTCATTAAGACATAATCTTTAAATCTTACTGGTGGTTGAGTTTGATGAGATGACCTTCTTGCTTCTTTGTTGCTTTCATCTCTTCTCCTTCTTTGTGGTGAATCATCTCTTCCTCTTGGTGTGTTGTGGTTGTTAGAGGTGTCCATGCCGCTATATTCTTCCTCCTCTTGATGTTCTTGTGTATCACCTACTTCCTCTTTAACATCATCATATTCATCAAGAATATGCCATGCATCATATTTGGCATCCTTATGGCCTTCATTGGAAAGCTCATGAAACAATACATCTTTGCTTGCAAAGATTTTAAGTGTGCAAGGATCAAACAATTTATAAGCTTTATGGTAGCAACCTATGAAAATACACTTGATAGTTTTTGCATCAATTTTCGTCCTATTTTATTTTGGAACTTGAGAGAATGCTTTACTTCCAAAGATTCTCAGATGGATTACTATTGATTTATAACCATAAAGTTCTTCAAAAGGAGTCTTATGATCTAAACTTTTAGTTGGACTTCTATTTTTCAAGTAAACAACAGTGTTAATAGCTTCAACCCAAAAGGAATTGGCAATATTTTTACCCTTTAACATGCTCCATGCACATTCTACCAGGTTTTTTCTCTTCCTTTCAACTACTTTGTTCTGCTACATAATAGCTAGTTGATCCAGGGGATCAGTAAAGTGCTTAAAGTTCAAAGAATTCAAAAGTGCATGAAAACTATACCAGATTGTAGATGTCAACGACCTAAATCCAAGGCAACTTGAATCACTCAAAAACTGATAATGGATGCATGATTATTGACTGGGAGTTTTGTATGCTCACTAGCTAGGGTGACCAGACATGTTGACTAGGTTTCTTGGGCCAATGATTGGATACCAAGTCATTAGGGTAATTTTGAGGTCTAAAATGGGCCTCCTAAGGAAATTATAAAATAATAGTGGAAATAATGAAATAATATTAAATTACATCATCAAATTTTAGAGGGAAAAAAAGAAAAAATTTATTTTTTCAACTCGTATTTCAACAACTATATCCTTATGGATTTACTCAAATTTCGAGTGATAACACTCATTGGATGCATAATTTGATTATTCATCCAAGGAGTACCCATGTTGCATACTTTTGATGGACCCTGGTACATGAAAAATGAGAAATTGTTAAGCAACCTGCTCACAAAATAGAATAAGAAATAGATCAAAGACTTCAAAATTAGCCTCTTCGAGGGGGGAACCTCATTTACATTACATAAATGAACAATTCTTCTATGATACAAATGACAAAGCCTCCTTTCTATATATAGGACTCTAAGGGGTCACAATATAATCAAAGTCGACATAACAATAATAATGTAAGGGCACAACAATTACAAAGTGGGCTTCTATGGGGCATAATAATAACAATATGTGGACAATAGGGGCACAACAATAAAAATAATGGCATATAATGAAAATAATAATGTGGGAATACACTAGTATTATAGGGACCTAACATGCCTATCTCCTTCAAAAAAGTGTTATCTTCAATGCTTGAATAGTTATGGATGCTTCTGTATAAAATTCCCATCCTCCCATGTGGAATCTTC
This sequence comes from Pinus taeda, assembly GCA_000404065.3. Classification (NCBI taxonomy): domain Eukaryota; kingdom Viridiplantae; phylum Streptophyta; class Pinopsida; order Pinales; family Pinaceae; genus Pinus; species Pinus taeda. Next base: position 113,459 of record APFE031009926.1, on the reverse strand, counting down.
AGCAGGTAAGTTCTTCCACTTGATGAGATACTCTAAAATTGATCGATTTCATAGCTGTTGAGTTCTTGTTTCTGTGACTGCTTCACGCTCCAATATGATTTTTCCTTCCTCATAAAGTTCTAGCAATATTGTTTGAACTTGTAGCTTGTCACCTATAACCTTCTTTAAGCATGAAACATGGAAAACTGGGTGCACTGAGGAAGATGCAAGAAGCTCCAATTTGTATCCCATAGTACCAATATTTTGCAACACCTTGTACGGACCATAATACTTTAGTGATAATTTATTATCCTTTTCTTCTTGATATGTCCTTCTATCTTGAGAGTTTGAGGAGTGGTAATTCTTGTCAATGCATTACAAGATATGGTTGGATTCATTTTTGATACCAAATGGAATGCAACCAGCTCACAAAATAGAATAAGAGATAGATCAACAACTTCAAAATTAGCCTCTTCGAGGGGGTAACCTCCTTTACATTACACAAATGACAATTCTTCGATGACACAAATGAGAAAACCTCATTTCTATATATAGGAGTCTAAGGGGTCACAATATAATTAGAGCCAACATAACAATAATAATGTAAAGGTAGAACAATAACAATAGTGAGCTTCTATGGGGCACAATAATAACAATATGCAGACAACAATGGCACAACAATAACAATAAGGGGCTACAATGACAATAATAATGGGGGAATACACTAGTATTATAGGGACCTAATAGAAATACATGAAAAACATGATTGCAATCACGTTTTTCATGTATTTCTATGCTTGCAATCACATTTTTCATGTATTTCTCATTTTTCGTGTAGGGGGGTCCATCGAAAGTATGTAACATGGGTACTCTTGGTGAGGAATTAAATTTTTTGAATCCAATGGGTACACATCTTGAAATTTGAGTAAAACCTAGGAAATCAGTTAAAATGTGAGTTGAAAAATTATTTTATTATTTATTATTTTTTAATATTTTTACTTTTTTACTCCAAAAATGGTAAATCATCCCCCATGGTTGACATCATCATCTTGAATCCTATTGGTTCTTATAAAGTTTATTTTAGTTGTACATTTTTCTTAGGAGGCCCATTTTAAACCTCAAAATTTCCCCAATGATCCTCTTTGTATTGGCCGAATTATGTTGTCATTTGATTGGGTGAATGTGTGTTGATGTGGTCCAATAAATGGAGGCCACATGGGCCAATGGAGGGTTACCACGTGGCCTCCCAACTGTGCATTAAAGTTTTGTTATCGGCCAAACTGCCTCCACAGGAATTGAACGCATGACCGGTCGAGCAACAATACATCACCTTACCGCTAGGGTACAGGTGGTTCTTAACTCCTATGGTGCCCAATAAGTATTTAAATTTTATGTGAAATTATATTGGGGGACGGGGTTAGGGCTAATCCCTAGCCCCCAGTCACCCCATGTCCATGCGACCATAGATAGAGGACAGGGGGCTCAAGCCTAGCCATGGCCCCAAGTCACAAAACATATCATATAACTGGAGGTAGCGTTGAGTGAAGCGCTTTGTGGTAGGCGCAAAGGGTTATCTTAGCCCCAAGTCTCATACACACACCATATGACCGGTGCAGAGAGTTGATAGGTGGGAGAAGAGTTTAGGATCATCCCATGGTCGTGATACCCACATGGGAGCACAACGAGAGCTCGTAGGTGTTAACAGTTCGGGTGCGAAGTTTGGGGACTAGCCCCAGTCACATGCCACCATATAACCACATGACACCATCTTAGAGTGCTTAGTGTGGATTTTGCAACGACTGCGTAAATTTTAGGGATAAGCCTCGGTTTCATGTGCGTGATAAGACCAACCGTTGAGGAGCCAAGGGTTATGCTGATGGGGGTGGGCGGTTAGCCCTAGCCCCCGAGCGCATGACCCCATGTGGCCCTCATTTTCCGCCCAAGGCCTTGCTAGGCAATTTAACTAAGCAACATTTTGCACCAATTTCGACACGAATCTCACCGGTGCAGGGCAAAATTTTCGCTCGACACACCCAGAAAAGGCGGATCCGTAGGATTGATAGTAGTGTAGTCCATTTTGTAGAGCAATTAGCAGAAGAAACTTTGAGAGAGCATAGATTCTTCAGTTTTTGGCCAAATTTAGCCCAACAAAAGGCCAGCTAGGGTTTTTTTATTGTTTTGAAGTCATTGGAGAGATAATATTTAAATTCTAATCACTATAAATTCATGTAAACACAAATTTAAGCACTTAATGAAAGAGATCCAACATTGGAAGCTGAAGCAAGAGATGTAGCCCATGAGGGGGGAACTCCTTTATCATTTTTTCTATTATGTGTTTATAATATGGTATATTGTCTCTGTTAGTATTTCTAACTAAGTTTAAAAATCATAATTTAATGCCTTATGTAAAGTGATCAATTGCCTACAAAGCTTAAGAATTTTACTTCAATTTTTACATCACCTTCAAGTTTACATTAGCAATTAGTTTGGTATCAGAGCTCAAGGTTATTTTGAAGGCTTGATTTTGTTTACAAGTGTTTTCTGATGCTTGCAAGGTTGAAGCTTAAAAGAGGAGAAGGAGAACTTTTGGAGCGAAGATCTCAAATTGTTTCAAGGATAACACTCACACCTCAAGCTTCACTAGTCATGGCACATGAAGAAGGTCCTAAAGGGATGTCTGATGATGAATGAACTTTTAGAAGAGATTCCTTTGAAATGTTTGAAATGTTAAAAGTTTTTTATGAAAGGGGGGAATTCAAGGTTGTAAGGAGAGAGCTCAAAACTTCTAAAGGGAGATGGAGGAAAAGGAGACACCTCCAAAAGGGAATGGAGAGAATGGTGGCAAACTGCCACCTTCATCTCCATCCATCCTCATCTTCTTCCACTTCTTCTACCCTTTCACAAACACCTCCAAATTCTCCAAAGGGACATAGTAAAACTCCTTTGTTAAAGCTTGACATTAATTTTGAATTGCCTATGTATGATGGAGAGGTAGATGCCGAGAAATTAGATAATTGGATTCATTAGATTGATGTGTATTATAGGATAAAAAGAACCAAGTATGATGAGACCAAAATTCATCTTGCTTCTCTTAGGTTGGAAAGTGCAACACTTATTTGGTGGAAGGCAAAAACTCAAGAGGACATGAAGAAACATGGTAGGGTTTTGTCCTCTTGGAATGATTTTGTCATTGCAATAAGAAGACAATTTTATCCATTAGCATACATGCAAAAGGACATCATGGATTGGAAAACCTTTAGGCAAGTTAAGGGTAAAAATGTGCAAATCCTTCCAAGAATGTGATGCAACATCAAAATCTTATTTATTTGAAGTTGTTAACACATGTGATAATATGTTTCAGGAATCTAATGTGTTGCCTCCCAAAAGAGGAAAACAACTTGGAGTTCATTTCTAGAAGGATGCATCACTTTTGAATGTTAGTTCTAATACATCTTCTTGTAGGTCTCTTATTGTTTTGGCTTTGAAGAAGAATGGTGCATGGAAATGATGTTCACATTTGGTGAATACTCAAGCCAAAAACAAGGCTATACATGATAAGCTTCATGTTGAACACAATGTTCGAGTTGGAGATGAAGCAAAGATTTTCCTTAGCAAAAAAAAAACTTTGAGGTGAAAAGAACTTGAATTGGGTAAGCCTCCTTTGATTGAAGACGTAGGAGATAATGTTCATATTTCTTTAACAAAAGGTTTCTATTCTAAATATCTTGAAGAATTGCAGCGAGATCATATCCTTGACAGAGAAACATAAACTTCAAGAAGAAGGAACGGAAGCACCTTCATATGGGGTTCAAAGTTACAAAACCAAGAAAATTCAAATGGATTGAAAAAGGAAGGGTGAGGCAACTTTACCCTCATCTGTTTGTTGATCGAAAATAAACTTCTGGAGGTCCAAAAGCTTCTAGTTGGGAGGAGTGATACAGGGGATCGGTAAAGTGCTCAAAATTCAAAGTCTTAAAAAGTGCTCGAAACATGTACCAGAGCATAGATATCGATGACTTGAATCCAACGCAACTTGAATTGCGCAAAATTTATATTGTATTCTCTCGATATCATGTTTTGATCATTTTCCCAAACAGGAAAAAAATTTGTAGGATGGATGCAGGACTATTGACTGGGTAGCTTGTATGTTAACTGGACAGGGTGACTGGACATGTTGACTGGGTTTCTTGGGCCAATGATTTGTTGCCAATTGTCCTCTTTGTATTGGTCGAATTTTGTTGTGATTTGATTGGGATAATGTGTGTTGATGTTGTCTAATAAATGGAGGCCATGTGGGCCAATGTAGGGCTGCCACGTGGCCTCCAACCTATGCATTAAAATTTTGTTAGCGGTCAAACTGCCTCCATGGGATTCAAATGCATGACTGATCGAGCAACAATACACCACCTTACCGCTAGGGCACAGGTGGTTCTTAACTCCTATGGTGCCCAATACATATTTAAACTTCATGCAAAATTGTATTGGGGGATTGTAAGAGAAAAAATCACAACGGAAAACGAAATAATCATGCACAACATGAAAACACAAATATTTTAACGTGGTTCACCCAACCAATCTGAGCTACATCCACCAAACAAAGGCATCGGCAATCTTATTACTCAACAGGAGATTACAACAACATAATTCCTCACACCCTCTCATCACACATATCCTCTACGGGCTTACATTCTTATAGCTGGGAGTTGAAAACTGAATCATAAATTCACTCACAACAAATATAGGATGCAATAACTCCTCATCAAGAATGAATGGAGCTAATTTAGCAACAAATCCTATTGTTGTCACATTCATGAGATTTTTTCCAAATTTAATTAACAGAAAATCTCAACAATCTCCACCTTGACAACAATTAGCCTGATACCCTGTTCTATTATTATTTTATCTTTTCTGTAAGCCAAGAGAAGCCAGACACCAATGTAGCTTCTCTAACAAAACTGGTTTCGTGAACATATCTGCACAGTTTTCCTTTGTATGCACTTTTTCAAGAGAGACTCCCCTTTCAGTGATAACCTGTCTTACAAAATGGTACTTGATAGGTATATGCTTTGATTTACTATGATAGGCTGGATTCTTAGCCAAATGAATTGCACTTTGAATATCACAAAATAACTTGATGTTGACCTGTAACCTACCAAACTCACCAAACAAACCTTTCAACCAAATCGCTTCTTAGCAAGAATGTGAAGCAGCTATGTATTCTGCTTCAATAGTGGATAAAGCAACAATGTTCTGTAGCTTTGACATCTAGCTAATAGCTCCACCTGCAAGAGTAAAGACATACCCTGAAGTTGATCTTCTCTTATCCAAATCACCTGCAAAATCGGAATCAACATATTCGCAAACAAATTCACTACTTCTGTTATAAGTGATACAATAATCACTTGTGCCTCTCAAATACCGAAGCACCCATTTCACTGCTGACCAGTGTTCTTTTCCTGGATTTGCCATATACTTGCTGACAACCCCAACTGCATGTGAAATATCTGGTCGAGTACAAACCATCGCATACATCAAACAACCTACTACATTTTCATATGGAATTCGAGACATATATTCTTTTTCTTCATTTGTATTAGGACATAAACTAGAAGAAAGCTTAAAATGGGAAGCTAAAGGGATTAAAACAAGCTTCACATTGTTCATACCAAACCTCAAGAGTATTTTCTCAATATACTTCTGTTGTGATAGCCACAACTTACCATTGCTCCTGTCTCTAAAAATCTCCATGCCCAAAATCTGTCTTGCTGCTCCCAGATCTTTCATATCAAATGTCCTTGCCATCTAAGCCTTTAACATGTTGAGCTCTTCTATGCTTTTGCTTTCTAAAAGCATATCGTCAACATACAACACTGAGATAATGAATATGCCATTACTTAACTGCTTAAAATAAACACAATGATCATATTCACTTCTTATATATTTCTGACTCAACATGAAAGAATCAAACTTCTTGTACCATTGTCGAGGCGACTGCTTCAGGCCATATAATGATTTCTTGAGCCTGCAAACAAATTTCTTATTGTGATGCTGAACAAACCCTTCCGGTTGTTCCATATAAATTTCTTCATCTAAATCTCCATGTAAAAATGCAGTCTTAACATCTAGTTGATGTAATTCTAAATCAAGCAGCGCGACTAATGCTAACACAATTCTAATTGAAACTATTTTAACAATTGGTGAAAAACCATTTACATCCCACAGTTTTCCTGTCTTTCGGAAGTTCAACCAGATCCCATGTGCCATTCTTACCTAAGGCCATCATTCCGTCCTTCATGGCTGCTTTCCACTATTCACTTTTCGAACCTTCTACAACTTCCTGATAGCACAGGTTCATCATCGTTAGTAGTAAATGCAACTGAAGTAACATAATCATCATAACTTTTAGGAGGGCGTTTGATTCTTGTAGACCTCCTTAAGGATGTTTCTGGTGCTTCCTCGATTGGCTGACTACCATCTGTAGGAACTTCTTCATGATCAGCATCTGAGACCTGTCCATGATCTACATATGAACTTTGTTCATGATCTGATTTTGAAACCTGTTCATGACTTGCATCTGAACTATGTTCATCTAGACTATCATTAGAAGTGGTTTCAAACTGAATGTGCTGAAAGTTAGATACATCATCCTGTTTCAATTTATTATCTACATCTAACTGTACAAGAGAGGATTCATTAAACTTTACATCTCTGTTGATGATGATTTTGCGGGTAGTAGGATCCCACAATCTATATCCCTTTGTTCCATTACCATACCCAACAAAGATATACCTTTTTGACTTTGGTTCTAATTTAGTTCGCTGATGTTTAGGCACTAGAGCATATGCATCACAACCAAACACTCTGAGTTTAGAATAATCACAAGGGTGACCTTTCCATACCTCTTGAGGAATCTTGCATCCAATCGCCGTTGATGGTGATCGATTTATCACATAACAAGCCATAGCCACCGCTTCTGTCCACAATTCCTTTTGCAAACCGGCAATACTCAACATACTCCTTGCTTTCTCTAAAAGAGTCATATTCATGCGTTCAACAACTCCATTTTGCTGAGAAGTATAAACAGTGGTCTTATGTCTCTCGATCCCAGCGTCCTTGCAATAATTGGCAAACTCCTTGGAAGTAAACTCACCACCATTGTCAATTCTTAAACATTTTATAGTTCTACCAGTGATGTTTTCTACCAATGCTCTAAACTATTTGAAAACTGTAAAAACATCAGACTTCCTTTTCAACATGTAGACCCACACTTTCCTAGAAAAATCATCAATAAACGATACAAAATATGACGAGCCACCATATAAGGTTGTAGGGGCTAGACCCCAAATATCTGAATGGATATAATCAAGTATTCCTTCACTAGTATGTTTGCCTGTTTTAAACTTTTGTTTACTTTGTTTTCAAAACAGACAATGTTTACAGAAATCTGACTTTCCAGACCTTAGATTAGGAAGTAACTTGCGATCAGCCAAGATTTTTAATCCCCTTTCGCTCATATGGCCCAACCTTTGATGCCATAAGCGAATAGAACTACCGTCATGTTCAGACACTATAGACACATGATCTGACCCTGTTCTTCCTTCTAACTGAAATAGATTTCCTACCTTCTTAGCTTTCATAACTAGTAAAATACCTTTGTAAATTTTGATTACTCCACCTTCAATTACAGTTTTATATCCATTTGTATCAAGTGCTCTTAGTGAAATTAGATTTTTCCTTAATTCTGGTACATGTCTCACATCAGTTAACATTTTGGTTGTCCCATCAAACATTTGCAACTGTATACTCCCAATTCCCACAATATTACATGTGACATCATTACCCATGTACACAACTCCATCATTAATTGATTTATACGTCTTAAACCATTCTCTATGAATACACATGTGGTTTGATGCACCAGAATCTAACAGCCAATGTTGATCATGATTTGACAAATTAACTGATAACACTTCATCACTCATACCTGAACCAGATGCCGAACCTGTATCTATTGTGTTTGCTTCCTTCTTCTTTGTCGAAGAATCTTCTTTAGGAGTTTGCTGTCGCTTCCAGCAATCCTTCTTCAAATGCCCCGATTTGCCACAAAACCAACACTTTACCTTACTCTTCTTCCCTTTCGACTTTGAACGTGAGTCGCTCTGCCTACTGAAGCGTCTTTCTTTAGACCTCTGACCATCATTGCTTCTGATGTAGAGGTTTCTAAATTCGTCCTTCTCCTTGTTTCTTCAGATAATAAAGATGCAACTACATCATCAAAATCAAGGGTTTCTAATGAACTAAGACTTATAGAAGTAACAACATGATCCCATGACTCGGGCAACGAGCACAATAAAGTAATAACTTTATCTTTTGAAGGAAATTTTACTTCTATACTTTCTAATTGCACGAGGAGAGTATTAAAAGAATTCAAATGATCAGTAATCGATGTACCTTCCTTCATTCACAAACTGTACAACTGTCGCTTTAGGAGAATCCTATTGGTTAAGGATTTTGTCATGTACAGCTTCTCAAGCTTCGTCCACAAACCAGCAGCTGTTTTCTCCAACACAATATTAAACAAAACATCATCCGCCAAACACAGCTGAATAGCACTCACTGTTCTTTCATCCATCTCGTCCCACTCATCATCTGTTATATTGTATCGCTGTTTGGATTTGCCCATCAATGCCTTTGCCACGCCTTGTTGCACAAGTAGATCGTACATCTTCACTTTCCAGATCTCGAAGTTGTTCTTGCCACTGAAATTCTCGATCTCAAAACGAGCACTCTCAGTTTTTGCCATATTGTATCAACCAAAAAACAGTCTCCAATACCAACTTGTTAATTAATCAAATTAATATCTAACAAAAAAATGCCTTCGCCTTCTACTGTACTTCCTTTACTTATCAAAAAATCCTCTGCTGTACAAAACTGCAGATTACACAAAAAATAAATAATAAAAAATTGCAGTTTTACCAACACAGTCCTTGGTTGGCGTGCCGAAAGGGACTTGGCGCTACCTGAACAGCAAACAACCCGCGTCGGAAGCAAAATCGTTGTAAGTACCGAAATTGGCGCGACTATTTCCGTCGGATCCGCGCCAATCAGGATATTGGCGCTCTGGTGCGTGTATTCCTCTCGGATCCGCGCCAATTGGTGCTTTTATTCCCCAATTACCTGCGCCAATCCGTTCACTGGAATATATTAGCGTGACTGTTTTGCCCGAAACCGTGCCAATCGCCGAATCTTGGAAAAACTCCACCTGTAGCTCTGTCGCTCGCATTCACCCGCTCCAACACCCTCTGGTACCAATTGTTAGAGCACAACAGTGCGCAACAGAAAATAAAAGACAAATACAGTATAAAAAACATGCAAAAAATGACACAGTGATTTAACGTGGTTCACCCGACTAATCTGGGTTACGTCCACCAAACAGAGGCATCAGCAATCTTATTATTAAAATAGGAGATTACAAAATAAAAGACAAATACAGTATAAAAAACATGCAAAAAATGACAAAGTGATTTAACGTGGTTCACCCAACCAATCTGGGCTACGTCCACCAAACAGAGACATCGACAATCTTATTATTAAAATAGGAGATTACAAATAATTATTTCCTCATACTCTCTACCTCATCTCAATATCTGTACGGGCATATATTTTATAGCTAAGAAAATCTAACTGACTCATAAATTCTCTCACAACAAATATAAGATGCATTAACTCTTTTCCAACAAAATAGAGCTAATATAACAACAAATCCTATTGTTGTCACCTACATGAGATTTTTGTCCAATTTATTAAAACTGAAAATCTCAACATAGTTTAGCTGATATGTCTCCTTCCATCTTGTAAGAATTGAAAACTCTTGGTTGCGCTGATATTTGTAAGGAACAATGATACCATATCAGGACCTTAGGACCTTTGAGATATCTTGCATCTAATGACTAAGAACTAGATGATGGCTTTTGTAAACGCAGAAAAGCCATGGGACGATGATATTGAAATTCCTCTTAATGTCTTCACATCGTTACATTTCTAATTTATGTTCAAAGTCATTCGCATTACGTTCTATTTCATAAAACATCATCTTGCAAGATTGTTCTTGTGCTCTCGTGAACATGCAACTTGATGCCTAATACAGAAGTATTTCATGCAATTGCAAAATACGGGAATTGGAGACTCTACTCCTAGCAGGAGGGAAACAATTTTTTCGGAACGGCTGATGTTAGATTTTTGTTGAAACTTTGTCCGTTAAAATAGTTATCCGCCACGTCTCTTTATAAGATGGGCAACAAGCGCACCCTTCAAGTATATCAAAAAATGTTGGAGGATGCCTGCAAGGCGTTCCACAAAATGGTGTAACACCTTTCTTTGGGGTTATATTATTATTTATTAAATTGAAAACTGGTATATAATTATTTTTTTACAAATTTGAAATCTGGGTTCAAATAGTATGGGGAGGTGTTGAGGATGGAGCCATTTTTTAAATAAAAAGGGTCTTATAAAAACATCTAGAATAACCTCAACCTCATACAATCTTAGTAAGATAAATTAACCCTAACTTAAACTTATAATAATTAAGCAGAGAAAAAATAAAAACAAGAAACCCACAATTTCACAATATACAAAACTTCGTATAACATTTTCCAAGTTAATTAGAAAATAATAATATATTTAGATATATTATTTTCTTTTCATTTTTCTTTTTATATATTTATTTTCTTTATACATATTCATTTTTTCTTTTCTTTATACAAATTCAAAGAAAACATAGTGTGTAGGGTAAGTTTTGTTATTTTGGTTATTGAAATATTATAGTTATATATTTTAATCTTTTAAAATTCAGGGAATGTTAAATATTTAAATTTGTTGTTTTTAATTTAGTTAATTTCATCGTACATGATGCAAAAATAAGAAAGAGTTCATTTTTTTTAATAATCAGAATAACAAAAGATTCTTTCTCACCTCCACATTTCGTACCATGAAAATTTAACACTAGTTATTGCTATATACATCAAACTCCAATATAAGCTTATTGCTATATATATTAAACTCTAAGTAACATTGAAAAACAATGATTCAATAGATATTCATTCACATAAAATGAATTACCATTTTAATGCGAAAGGTAAAGCATTTTTAGTGTCTGAAATAATGAATGTGAAGAAAAAAAAACGAATTACCATTTTAATGTGAAAGGTAAAGAATTTTTAGTGTCTAAAATAATGAATGTGCAGAAAACGATTATATGGGGAAGAACCTTTACGTCGGGCTTTTCCTATCTTCCCACAGATTTCCTGCCGGCACAAATTGATGTCGTCACGGTTTTTTTTTTTCATTCTTTGTATGTGCACGTCCATAAGGCATTAATTTTCATGATTTTTGACACATGTGAAATGTCACATAAACTTAACCAATGTTTGGTGGTACTCATTAATGTCTATTAGAAAATTAATTAACGCTTACTTCTAAAGTAGAAAAAGATACATTATCCTTAAATCCAAATATGCTTCTCAAATCTATGTAGACATAATACAATGGATGTGATAGTGTAAATAGTATTTAATAACATGAAATTCGGAGTTTGTTCAAGTGCTTAATAGTGTTTAATTTAATACGTTGTATAATTATTAGTAGTTATAAACAAAGTAATAATGTCAAAAGCATTTTGCACTCAGCATTAAAAATTAAATTTAAATTGTTTTCACATTGTTTCGCTAATCAAGGTTTAATTAGTCCATTATGTACCTTGCATTGAGTATATTTTGAAGAAAATCGTAAAAAAGGGAGGTGACACCACGTAGAAAATATTTGCACAACTATGAAAACACTTTGTGCTAGATCTAGCTCATCGCGTTTGCGCACAATATATTTGTGTCATTGTATTGACATCCTACACAAAAATGGTCATGATGAATGAAAATGAATTCATAGTTATTTTAGTTGTTAATTTATTCTATTTAGGAGACATATATTGACGATATTAAAGCAATATTGATTTCCAGAATAAAAGAACGAGATAATTTTGGACGTTTGATATTTATTTCCATTACTTCCCATAAACATCCATTTTAGCGTTTTCAATTTTTATTGATTTTGGTTTGTTTTGTGTAATCGATCTCAAATGCCACATAGTATAAGTTATCGATTACATAACATATTGAGAAATCTATAGTTAAACGGAAAAAGTTATTTTCACTCATACGATTAAATCACTTGCCTTTTCCATGTCGGGTTTCAATAATAGAGTGTGTATAGATAGGCTGTAAACCCAAAAATGGAGGAGAAGAATAATGTTCATATTTGAAAAAGAAAAATGACCAATACAAAGTGTGTGTTCGATTTTTTTTTTTTTAATTCAAACAAATGGACAAACACATTGAACACATAAATATTGGCATAAACTATCAATTCATGGTTGGTAGCATTAGTTGGTGGATACTTTTAAAAAAAATCATGGATACATAAGATAGTTGTAGTTTTTAACAATTGCATTTTTTTCTTTTCTCTACTATTATTATTTGTATTTGATATACACATAAATCAAAGTTACCATTGTGGAAGCTTTAATAAGTGAAAACAACTATCTAATTAATTAATATGTAACGTCATGCTTAGGAGAGTTTTTGTTTCTTTCTCAGTGCAGTGAGTTGGAGCACATTGTGCCACTTAGCTTTGTATCGTGTTTTTCAAAATTCTGTGTCAAGTTATTCGCGAATAAAATTTGGTTCAACCTTCTTTTGTACATCGATATGACATAAAAAGAATAGACATTGAGATAGTGGTGGGGACCAACTCGATCACCAAATCGATTCATTGTAGAGATAGTTGAACACGTCTAAGTGTAATATTTATTGGCAATTGTTCTTGCACAATTTTATATTTATATTTACAGTTATTTGATAGTTTCTAAGCTAATTGTCATAATCACAAATAATTCGAAATTATTTTATATCGCAATTTTTTGTCTCTTATGACATATCAATGATATCAAAACCAAAGAAAAATGTGGAGTAAATGGATAAAATGGTTTTGGAATTTCAATATTTATTTTTGTTGATTCCTGTAACAATGGGCTCTGATATCTTTAATTGTTATTTATTGAGAGTGTCATATCTAACAAATTTCACATGAGAAATAATAATAGATCGTGATTATGACTATTGGAGAATTGCAAAGCTAAGTAGGACTGAGAGGGAAAATGGGTAGCAGAGAAAGGAAACAAGTTGTCTACATATATACAATTAAGTAATTTTCTCATATATATGAGAAATTTCATTGGTTATTTGTGTATTAATAATATCTGAATTTGTCAATGGAAAAGAAAAGAAACGAAAACATTTGCAGTAGCAAATTGATGAATGTTGTAGCAAATAATTGCCTGAAATTGTGCAAAAAAAAAACTTTCCTAAGGCGACAACTGTGTGCAGACAATATTATTTAGTAATCCATTTTCTTAACTGCTCAAGTTCTTTCCCATCTTTCTCTCCTAGATATTTATTTGCTCACGAAGTCATCTAGGGATTTCTATTGGTTGTTTGCCCAGTTGATGAACACAAGAACTACAATGAGTGTTCCAAAATACATTCTCTATTTTCTTTCTTAGTGATACACAACAAATTATATAATCAATTAAGATGATATGATTTTCAATCAATTTTCTTTACAATTATCCAATTTGTCGAGCAATAATATATTCATTATGATTCCATGTCTTTGATGACTTACCCTATTAACCTTAATTGAATCTGAAGAAAGAGCCAATTCATTTTTCCTATCTCATAATGTTTGATCAAATATTTTGTTTAAATATTTGTCTAATTCAAAATATATTTTCACATGAGATCATTTACAAGAGTTACAAAGAATTAAAAATAAAAAACTAGTAATGGATACTAAAAAATGTTCTCATGAAACCAACATTAATAGGGAAAAAACACATGCAAAGATGCGTAAATCCTACACAACATTCTACAACTTCCACACTCGGTACTAGTGCAACCTCATCCTTGATTCTAGGACAAAGAAAAGCTACTGCCACTGAAAACTAGTTCATGGTGAGCTATCAGTTCGTGAAAATGATGAAGAGTGTCTTCAGAGATTCACTCCAGGAAAAGTACAGGTGGTTCAGAAAACCAAGTCCAAAATTTCCACAAATATAGAATGCATTGAACAAGCTATAGACATGGAAAATGACAATGATATATCACTTGATTGGGTTACCTATTTTTAAGAAGAGAATATGAAAATAGTGGAGCAAGTTGTCGAAGAGGTCATTTTCTTTATTAATGTCGTGTCACATTGCAAAATGATAAATATGAAAAAGATAGCAAAAGTTTGATAATTGAAAAGGAAAAAGTTCATAATAAAAATCGTATTGATCAAGAACAAATAGATATTTATTTTTGTACCATTATGTAACACCCCTCCCTTGTGTGTTAAAATATTGTAAACCTAAGTTGAGGAAAGCTAGGTGTTGTCCATTAAGAAACCAATTTCCTGGTTGTGTAGAAATTGTGCTTAAGCCATTAATGTTTATTGTTTATGTCACTTAGTTGTATGTTGCATTCTCAAATGAAGGACCTGAAAGACCTAGTTTTAAACCCTTAATACTTAGGTGACATGAAAGTATCAAAATTCCATTTGATTGCTGAATGTAAATGATGAATGAAGAATGCTTAGAGAAGTTAGATGCAATATGTTGTTTTACATAGAAACTATTATCTGTAACACTTAGGGAAGTTAAAGACAATATGTTGTTTACACAGAAACTACTATCTGTAACTTAGAAGAATTGCAGAGGTAGGAACTTCAAGTATAGGAGTGCTCTTTTAAGGAAATTTATAAGAGTGCTCTTTTAAGGAAATTTAACTTCATTCACATAAGTAAACAAAGACCCGCAACTTCATTACCATACTTAAAGGAAATAAGACACGATGACACAACAGAGAAGTTACAAAATCATACCCAACAATGTGTGAGAAACTTTTGATTCTTTCATTAATCAACAGTTTTATCAAAAATGCAGTGGCCTAGTCTCCGGGTTCTTCAAAATTCGAACCCTCTTTCTATAATTTTTCCTCTTTTTATACATCATGTGACAATTGATAATCACCAAAATTGTCAAACTGTTTAACTATCTCCTAACTTTCTAAAGTAAAAATCATTACAGAATATTACGTTGGAGGGTGAAAGACACCTCATTCTATGTTGGAATATCTAATTCCTACTTGTCTCAGTTGTGTTTCTTACTAAGTAAAGGATTCTGTTCTTAGTAGTTAGGATCGATTTCCTAGATTGATGTGTGGTTGAGATAATCTCTCAACCAATAGATTGTGTGTCCAAGATAGCGTGCCTATCTTGAGACAACACTTCTTGTATATATGTAATTGGATTTGATTAATAAATTAGTATGGATTCTCATATTTTATCATGGTATTAGAGCCTTGAGGGCCTGGCCCCTCATGGTGTTGGCCCACCCTAGGTTGAGGAAACTTGGCTTGTCCTAGGCTGAGGAAATAAAAGAATATTTTCTTTAGTTTTTAGTTTTTCCATCATCAAGAGACTCAAGATTTGGATTGAAGCAGATCTTTGGTTTCTATGTTTGTGAAGCCTTTGTTTGAAGCATTAAAAGAGCAAAATGAATGTATAGATGAATGAGTGTGAGATGGGTGGATAAGTGCACCCATGCTCGTAGCATATTGGTCAGTGATGAGAAGAGGTTGTGGCCAGTGGTGCTCATCCTAGATCTGTGAGAAGAGGCACGTTAGAGACTTGCTCGACAAACATTTTCCCTTTGCCTGACTGATCAAATCTGACACCGCATTATCCAGTTTGATCGATTTCACGGGTTTTGCGATGGTTTGTTGTTTTGTGCATTCTAACAGAGCCGCCATGAACGAATCCCCTTTGGGTCCAGTCTCAACTTGGGTCACTTTCTTGGATTTGAGTCGGGGCCAAGCAAACCAGTAATTTCCCGCTGCTTCACATGACCTTAAGAACAGGGAAGGCATAGAAAATTTGGATCTCTATATCTATATTTTTGGTTGAGTTGTTGATTTTAATGAATTGGAGTGGATCTAGTCAATATAAAGCAATTTGTTATCTTGCCTTTCTCAATAGAATTTACCCTCAGATCTAGACATTTAATTGTGTAGATTTTCCTTACGCTCTGTTGGACGTATGTAAATATTTTTCTAGCTCCTGCATTGTTTTATATTCAGATCATTACTACACTTCATTGCATTACCTGTGGCAGACAGGTAAATTGGATGCACATAATGGAGATAAGAAAGTTGATGTGCATAATTAGTCTGAAAAAATTTGTTGAGATAAGTTACTACAACATGGCCAGATACACATGTTTGGGCTAGAATATGGTGAGTTCTCTCACATCACTTTATCTCTATGGAAAGCCACTATGATGAGAAGATTGCTATGTATGCAATTGACTTGCTAAGAGAGCGTGATGACCAAATCAAAGGTTGGGAGCATCAAATCTGGCTAGAGAAGTGTGTTTATGATATTTATAGTTGCTGATGATGGAACGAAATCCATTGTTGAAAGTGCATTTGAGAACGTGGAGCAAGTGGTGTTAGAGGAAGAATAGTCATTGATTGAAGAGGTGGCATTGGTGGTGCCTGTGAGATATGATCCATCTCTCCCAATCATTTTTTGTGTGGGTTCTGGGCTGTGTGTCATGTGATCTGCTCATGTTTGTGAACACATTATTCTCCTACATAACCCAGCCCTTCACCATATTTGGCATTTTAGCCCAGATTTTGGTGTTGCCCATTTGGAAATTCATGGCAGCTGTGAAGCTTACAGTAAAAATGCCCATGTGGTGAAGATCAATTATGGCTATAAGATGTGCCTGAGAAAAATGAGAAGTTGCTGAAGAAGGCCATGGCTCATCAGCTGATTTTCCGCTGAGATCGGAGAACTTTGGATGGTGCCTTGCTCATGCAACTGGAGTTTTACCACCTTCTTCATTCTCTTCAGGTCAACTTGACAGAATTGGAGTTTGCGAAGGTAAACACATTGAGCCTGATCAACTCAAAGTAAAAGTGCAAATTGTTAGAATTGAATACTTAAAAAAAATCCCAATGAGGAATAAATTAATGCGGTATTTATAATTGTTTTGGAATTAGAAGCATTGAGCTTAGCTAACTCAATGGAGTGGTTTTGATAGAATTAGCTACTCTAACAAATCATGCAGGTGAATCCAAGACAATTAAATTAGAAATAGAAAGAAGAGAGAAAAGCATAGGAAATTAGATAATGATGGATAACTAGGTGAAAGTTAGTGTGACTTTGTGGAACAGACTCACTAGCATGATATATTATGAGTCACACATTTTATTAGTAAGCAAGTCTAGGATGTTTTATAGTGGTCTTTGTAAAATATGTATCTGATAACTCCAAAAGTTGAAGTTGTGTTGTAAGCCTTGTAAGGCATGTGTATCCCCATACAGTTCGTGGTAATCTAAAACCTACTTTGTATTTGCAGTGTCGGTTTGTGGTAAGCCAAAAACCACATGTATGAGTGAAGTGGGAGAGAGATTCTTGTTGGCTCAGTTTAGGGTTAGCTAAGAAATCCCTCGACCTCGTTGAGTCAGGTCTTTGGTGAGCCTTAGTGGCTGGAGTGCCCTAGTGGCAATTTTGTAGCCCAGAGTGGCTGGAGTGCCCTAGCGGTAGATTTATGGCCCATAGCGGCTGAGGTGAGCCTTGGTGGCTGTGTTTAGCCTTGGTGGCTGAGAGCCCTAAGAGGCATGGTTGAGGGTGATCTGATAAAACCCAATGCATGGTTACGGGTAATCTGACAAAACCTAGGATAACAATGATGGAGGGGGATTTATAGGTACAGGTACATGTCTGCAGCTATAATGGTTGAAAGAACCATGTATGCGAAGGAAATCCTACAAGACTGACGGTTGCAGCGGTTAGTACCCATGCATTCTAATGGATGTTTGCTCCTTTATATGGACATCAAAATATTCTTTTTGGTATATTTGACCACAACTAGATTTTACAGATTTATGTGGAGACAAGTACTCATTAAGGGGGAGTGTTGGAATATCCAATTCCTACTTGTCTCAGTTGTGATTCTTACTAAGTAAATGAGTCTGTTCCTAGTAGTTAGGATCTATTTCCTAGATTGGTGTGTGGTTGAGATAATCTCTCAGCTAACAGATTGTGTGTCCAAGATAGCATACTTATATTGAGACAACACTTCTTGTATATATGTAATTGCATTGATTAAAAAGTTAATCTGGATTCTCATATTTTATCACTCTCAAGAAAATAAAATAACAGGGAGTAACATAAATTAGAAAATTGATGATAGTTGCTCATTGTTAAGATCTGTAGCTTGACTGATAATGAATTTTCTCTATAGATGTTCTCATAATATTTAAACTGTTTTAACACAACAAACTGTATTTTAACAAAACTTCGTGCGTGGACATGGGCCCACGTATGTATCAGAAATGTTCTGATTAGATAAAACATAAAGAAACCCTTATGACCCACATATATACCGGGAGTGATCCAATTGGAGGAAACACAAAGAAGCCCTACCAGTCACCATTCCCTTGGAATTTTGGTCATTCGCCTCTAATTCTAGTTATTCTGCTAAAACAACGGAATTGGTTGATTTAAAAGGAATATGGCTTACCACGAAACTGAAAAGAATTTAGCCTTCGGTTCATAAAATTATCAAGTCCACCTTTTCCACAGACCTTTACCTTCCCCACAGACCTGATATGGAAACAAAACTGCAATTTAAAGATTTCTCGGGTCCGAAATTTATAAAAAATTTCGTGCACTTTTTGATGCGATATCGATTGGATCTCGTCCTTTCCTGATGAGAGGCTATGATTAACGCGGACTTCAATGGATTAAATCACATTCTATAAGTCATCGCGTCCATTTTCTGAATTAAACCTTGCCCTTGTTAATTGCACAATTATCGTTGGATCTGCATTCTTCAAGCAAACAGCCCTGATCAACTAAGGTGCTAACCTGATTTTATAACTTCTCGCGTCCGATTTCTGATTAAACTTCGTTCTTTTTATCCATGCGACTACCGTCAGATCTGCTACCTGTCGATCGGACGACTCAAATCTTCTCGCGGGTTTATCATGTTCAAAAGTCGTCAATAAAGTAAAACAACTCATTTCTTTTAAATTTACACATTTTCTCCTTTTTCCGTTATAACATAATATTTGATTTTTTTCCTTTTTGTGATAAAACTAAAAATAAAATTAAAAGGACAATGGATGCTACAACATCTAGCTCCACCTGGGGATAGTGCTTCTGCCACAGAAGCACTAAGAACCGTAGATTAGTGCCTTCACCTTGGGCATGGAGTCATATATTGCTTAGCCAATTTAAATTCTATGGAATTTGTACAATGAATTCACTCCGGTATCTACAATAATAGGATGCTTGTTCTTTAGAACTTGAAATACTGCTTGAGGTACTGCACATTGACAAGTAGTTGTAGCGTTTCACCATCAAAATTCTCCAGGAAGAATCTATTATTTTCCCTTGCTCCTATGATCCTGAATGGTCCATACTAGATATGATCAAACATTCCATGTTTACCCTTATATTCTCTTCTAGTATCCCACCTTAATACTAGGTCTCCAACTTTAAAATCAATTTATACTCTTCATCTTTGATTGATACATAATCAAATTGTATCTTACCTTATCCCTACTTTCACTTAATTCCACTACCTTATGCATCCTTCTTATCAGAGCATTGGGTTCTTCTTTTGCCTCCAAAATCATTGCAATCACAGGCTTCGTAAGCTGACTAGGGAAAAGGTGATTTGCTTGTAGACCTTCTTGTAGTCACTCGAACAACCCATAGAGAAAACTTTAATTTAGAATCCCTGTCTTTCTGATTCTCTGCAATAGTTTCCTTAAGGATCTTCATCAATGTTTTGTTAGTAGATTCAACCAATCCATTTATCTGTGGATGATAAGATGTTGAATGAGATTAAATAACATTATACTTCTAACAAAAAGCCACAAACTTACTTGAACTAAAGACTTGAGCATTCTCTGTTATGATTTTGACAGAGCATCCAAATCTACTAAAAATATTTTCTTCTAAGAAGTTCATCACCACCTCGTCATTTTCCCTTTTAGTAGGTATAATGTCTACCCACTTGGTGAAATAATCAGTAAGTGTGAGAACCCACTTGTGCTATCCACTTAAAGGTGGGTTAATCTCTCTAACAAAATCTAGTCCCCATTGTCTGAATGGTTCTTCTATGAAGACTGGGTTCAAAGGAAAGGGAGCTAACCTCTCTTTCTCAACAAAACGCTGTCACTTCTGACAACTTCTGACAAACTCATATATATCGCCAAATAGGGTGGGCCAATAAATCCCTGCCTGGAGGATTTTATGTGGAGTAGCTTTCCAACTATAATGTCCACCACACAACTTCTCACGATAATATGTAATGGTCTCTGTAAATTCGTGCTCTATTAAACATAACAATAAAATTCTCACAGGATCCTTCCAATACTATCTGCCCTCAACAATCTCATATGGTTGTGCTTTCTTTAATTCTCTATATTTTTTTTATCCAAATATTGAGGACAAGAGAGAAAACACAAATAATGGACTATGTGCTTGTACCATTCTGAATATAAAAACTTATATCTGATCTTCATATCTGGACTTGATTTTTCCTCACCTTCTTCAATTATCTCCTCATTTCCAGGTGTCAGCACGTTGATTCCCAATGCCTGAAAATTTGACTCTGTCAACATCTTGGCCAATCCCTGCCCTTTCACCAACATTGTGGGCTTTATGTCCAGGTCATACTCTTGGATCTTGGTTATCCAGTTCCCTCTTTTGCCTTCCACATCACTATGGACTAAGACATCTTTTACTGCAGGATTTCACACATAAGCAATGATCTGTGACTGCAACACATAAGTACTGAAGGCCTTTAGGGATTTTATCAAAGCATATACCTATTTTTCAAGAATATTGTACTTTAGTTCAGCATCTCTGGGAATCTTGCTAAAGAAAGCAACTGGTTGCTCCTCTTCTTCATCATTTTTCTGTAACAAAACAATAGGTATTAAATTAGGTGATGAAAATGAAAAAACCTGAAAAGTATTTTGATAATTAGGGCTAATTAGAACTGGAGTTGCTTGTAATGCTTCTTTAATCCTGGAGAATGACTCTCTGGCTTCCTTGGTCCAATGCACTTCATTTTCCTTGTTCAACATATTGGTAATTTCTTTTATAATTTCAGCATAATTGGACACAAATCTCCTTAAAAAGTTTATTTTTCCCATAAATTTTTGAATGTCTTTCTTACTCCTAAGCAGGAGTATTTTCTGCATAGCTCTCACCCTTGCTAGATTTATCTTCACTCCATCTCTAGAAACAATGTGCCCCACTAGTTTTCCCTCTTCTAGAGAAAAAATAGACTTCTTAGGATTCAAGGAAAGCCCAAACCTTGTACATTTATCAAAATTATTTTTAAGATGGTCCAAATGCTCCTCATCAGACTTAAAGAAAACACTGATGTCATCCAAGTATATCACTACAAACTTATCCCTACAAATGCAATGTCCATTTCTCTTTGAAATGTTGCATCTGCATTCATCAACCCAAAAGGAATTCCAACATACAGAAAGGTTCCCTAAGGAGTTGGGAATACAGTCTTTTTATGATCTTCTTTGTCAACAGCCACCTAGTTATACCCAGAGAACCCATCCAACATGGATATTCTGAATGATCATGTTACCTTCTGTAGCACATGATCCATTATAGGTAAGGAATAGTTAAGCCTTATTGAGATTTCTAAAGTCCACACATAGCCTTATTTCTTCATTTTTCTTCATTACATGCACTAAATTGGCCACCCAGTCAGAGTACCTGAGTGGAACTATTATCTTGGCATCAAGAAGCTTTTTGACTTCTTTCTCAATCAATGGTAAAAGAAGAGTGTTTATTTGCCTAAGTTTCTGCTTAAATGGTTTAATCCCCTCTTTCAAGGGAATCTTCTGCTAAATAATACTTACATCAGATGTTTTGAGATCCTCATAGGACCAAGAAAAAACATCAATATATTCCTTGAAAAGCTTAATATATTTCTCCTTATAATTAAGTGGAACTCCATTAAATAATTTGACTAACCTGGGCTCCTTATGGGTTCCAATATTGCGATCTTGAATTTGCTCATCCTATGGAATTTTCTCTGAACTAATTGCTACATTATTGGAGTTAAAAAGTCTTTCAAGAGGGACAAGTCCATTTGGAAGAGTATTGTCTTTCAATTGAATAATTTTTTTATTAACTATAGAATTTTTCAAACCAGTTACTTCTGCACCTTCTGTTGCTTCATCTTCATCTTCATCGATCTCTATGTCTTGAAAATCTTCAATCATAGTCAAGAATTCCTTAATCTGTTGATCATCCTCAAATATGTGCCAGTGTTTTATATTATCAGGAACAGAAGGCCTGTGCCTCATTTCAACCTCATATCTTAGATTTGGATGAATAGGAGGCCTAAAACTACTAGCAGCCACAACCAAAGAGTCTGCTAATCTATTTCCATCTCTTGGAATGAACTGAATGTTGAAAGCTTCAAAGAATTTCTCAACCAAATCCCACACTTTATTTCTGTATGCCCTAAGCCTAGGGTGTTTTTTCTGACAGTGGTTATTTATTTGCTTGATAATCAGCTTTGAATCTCAAAAAACAAAAATTGATTGGACTCCCATTTGTTTTGCTATTTGTAGAGCAATGATCAAGGATTCAGATTCTTCCACATTGTTTGTTGCCTCAAACTCCAATTTAAAAGAAAAAGGGAACATATTACCTCTAGGTGAAATTAGAAGGAAACAAACACTTGTTACTTCTTTATAATAGGCTCCATCAAAGAAGCACTTCCACACCCCTTCTGTTTACAGCTCTGTATTTACACTGACTGAAGTAAGCTGCCTCTAGTTATCTTCAGCCAACTCTGCATTGTCATGTAGCACGAAGCAAGAAAAGTCATCTTTCTCTTGCTATATATAGGTGAATTACTTCTTCCGTTCTTTGTGATTGTCTTTACAAATCATGTTTCTCTTTACAACCTCCTTTCTTCTCCACCAAAAATTGGTATGACAGCATAAGTAAAATCTAGTTTCAAAACACACTCAATTTAGTCCCCCATCACCTAGATAGCAACATTCCAAACCTAGCAGGGATATCTGCTACCACTACATCCATTACCAAGCTTCTAGCTGGGATCTGGGTTAGTGACACCACCCTATCTTTAATGACCCCCATACACTTGGCTTTATTTGAATCAAAAGAATACAGTCTCTATAAGGTTTAATAACTTGTAGGTTTAGTTGTTTCATCACTAATAATGGCATAAGGATATGTGAATCTCCTGAATCAAACATACAATTATGAAAGAGGTCATAAATCAATAAAGAAATGTAGAAAGGAGGTGTTGAAGAATATACCTCCTCCACATGTGGACCAAAAACCACTACTGGTTTATCTTCTTGCAGATTCACAGTGTCATTTATATTTACATTCTCTTTTAGATTGATAAACTCAACAATCTCTCTCTAATAAACTGGTGTTTTGACCAACTCTGTGAGGCGCACTTGAATTCTAATTTTTTCTAATTCTTTAGTTAGACTAAACACATGAAGCTATTTAGTATTCCTTTCATTTTGATCTTCACTTATCTTCATCATTGAAAGCTCTTGTGGAATGGAAACAAGTTTTCCTAAAGGGATTTTTTCACTTCTATATTGAGAAGACTCACCTTGAAGTATTTGAGTCTTGCTATTTGTACTCTGTTGTTGCTTTCCTTTATTCAATTGTTTTGCAGCCTGTGGTTCTCCTGGAGTCGCCTTTTGTAAGGGAGCTAGAACTTACTGCTCAGCTTCATTTTCTTGACTTCTAGATATTTTTCTTAATCTCAAGTTATATTTCTTATGTAATTCTACATGCATAAAGTCAGAAAACTGCTTCCAATACTCATTAATTTTATTCTCACCATAAATAGCATATGTTTTAGTATATCCATATTCTTCTCCCTCAACACCTAGTTCCTCTTCGTCTACTGCATATAATGTGGAAATCTAATCATCATGGTCCCTGGAATGCTCTAGTACTTCATCAGGATCTGCCTCTAAGTAAAGTGGTGCTTGAACTTGATCTTGATCTTTTCTCTCCTTCTGCAAAATTTGTTGAGCTTGTCTTCTATATTGAGGATTATTATGTTCTGTTGTGCTTGCCTCTGAGAATTCTTACTCTCTAACTCTAATTTAATCAACTTATTAGACAAAGTTTTAATTACATTATTCATATCCTCTAATGTTTTACTTTGAGAGGATTCCACTTTAGCCTTTCCCTTATCTTGGATAGGTTGTGCCTATGGTGTTTTACCTGCAGCCACCAGATTTGCTTCTATTTATAAGGCATCGACTTGGATCTAATCAAGGGTTGTGGATCTTCTCTCCCTCAATGTGAATCCAAAATCGGACTCAACAGCCCCTGCAAAAGTTATTTTTGCACCAGTAGCAGGGGGCTTAATCTCCACTGGAAGACTATTGTAGAATTTATTGAACCTTCTGATGAATTCAACAACACTTTCATCAAATTTCTTCTTAATAGCAGTAAACTCTGTGAGTGAATACCCATGGTCACTTTTATCTCCCCATCTCTGGGTGAACAAGCACTCCATCTCTTCCCATGTAGGAATAGAGTTATTAGGAAGCCCTTTAAACCATTTTCTTGCTTCTCCATCCACGGATTGCACAAAATGTCTTAGAACAACATCCAGATGTTCAACATTTAGATTTTCTGCAAAATTACAAAATAATGCTATATTATTTTCTGTTTTTTGTTCATCCTCCCCTATGAAATGAGGAAGAATCTTCAAGTATTCTTGTGGCATTTGATTCAACTATTGTGGCAACTGAATAGGTGCATACGTATTCATCAAGAATGTAGGTGCTACCATGTTTGCTCCTAAACTTATTGAACCTTGAGTGTCAGCAGATGTAGAACCTGACTAAGGACTAAATGTAGTATGAAAAGGTGGCAATGTACTTATAGGTTCAAGTTGAATAAATATAGCAGATATTGAGAAAGAAATAGACTCTAAAGATTGTTCTTGATAGTTGGGTTCTTGAAATGAAGTGGACATAAAAGTTGACTCATGGTCAAACAAAGGTAAATGTTTGGATGAAAAATGTGTGGAACTGCTACTAGGTGTAGAAAATGTAGGACTGGGTGTAACTAGAGTTTTAGGCCTTCCAACACTCTCAGAAACTAGCCTTTGAGGGTCTAAAAGGGCTTGAACTTTTTGTTGTGAGGTATCTGACCTTGTATGGGGCCTCCTTGGAGCCAAAGTTATTGCTTTCTGTTCAATACAACCAAATATTTCCTCCTCAATGAACAACGAGAGGAAAATATTAAAAACCCAAGGAATAGTGTTTGTTGACTTCTCTGCCTGGAAACGACGCCATTTAATGTTCTCCCTTAAGAAACCAATTTCCTGTTTGTGTAGAAATTATGCTTAAGACATTAATGTTTATTTTTTATGTCACTTAGTTGTATGTTGTATTCTCAAATCAAGGACTCGAAAGACCTAGGTTTAAACCCTTAATACTTAGGTCACATGAATGTCTCAGAATTCCATTTGATTGTTGTATATAAATGTTGAATGAAGAATGCTTAGAGAAGTCAGAGACAATATGTTGTTTTACACATAAACTATTATCTGTGACAGTTAAGGAAGTTCAAGACAACATGTTGTTTTACACATAAACTACTATCTATAACTTAGAAGAATTACAGAGGTAGGAACTTCAAGTATAGGAGTGTTATTTTAAGAAAATTTAACTTCATTCACATAAGCAAACAAAGACCCGCAACTTCATTACCATACTTAAAGGAAAGAAGACATATGGTGACACATAACAGAGAAGTTAGAAAATCATACCCAACAATGTGTGGAAGACTTCTGATTCTTTCATTAATCAACAATTTTGTCAAGAATATAGTAGCCTAGTTTCTAGGCTCTTCAAAATTCGAACCCTCTCTCTATAATTTTTCCTCTTTTTATTCATCATGTGACAGTTGATAATCACCAAAACTATCAACTGCTTAACTATCTCCTAACTCTCTAAAGTAAAAATCATTACATAATATTACATTGGAGGGTAAAATACACCTCATTCTCAAGAAAATAAAATAATAGGAAGTAATAGAAATTAGAAAATTGATGATGGTTTCTCACTGTTCAGATATGTAGCTTCACTGCTAATGAAGTTTCTCTGTAGATGTTCTGATAATAGTTAAACTGTTTTAACACAACAAACTGCATTTTAACAAAACTCTGTGCATGGACTTGGGCTCACGTATGTATCAGAAATCTTTTGATTGGCTAAAACATAAAGAAACCCTTATGGCCCACATATATATCGGGAGTGATCTGATTGGCGGAAACACAAATAAACCCAACCAATCATCGTTCCTTCAGAATTTTGGTCATCCGCCTCTAATTCTAGTTATTCTGCTAAAACAATGGAATTGGTTGATTTACGCGGAATAAGGCTTACCATGGAACTAAAAATAATTTAGCCTCTAGTTCATAAACTTATCACATCCACCATTTCCATAAACCTTTGCCTTCCCCGTGGACCTAATATGGAAACAAAACTACAATTTAAATATTTCTTGGGTCTGAAATTTATAATAAATTTTGTGCACTTTTAGATGAGATATCCATTGAATCTCGTCCTTTCCTAATGAGTGGTTGTGATTAACCCGAACTTCAAGGGATTAAATCACATTCTCTAAGCCATCACGTCTATTTTCCGAATTAAACCTTGCCCTTGTTAACCGCGCAATTGCCATCGTATCTGCATTCTTCAAGCAGAAGGCCCTAATCAACAGAGGTGTTAACCCGATTTTATAACTTCTGGCGTTCGATTTTTTATTAAAATTCGTTCTTGTTATCCATGCGACTACTGTGAGATCTGCTTCCTGTCAATCGGACGGCTCAGATCTTCTCGCTAGTTTATCATGCTCAAAAGCCATCAATAAAGTAAAACAACTCATTTCTTTTCAATTTTTGCATTTTCTCTTTTTTATGTTATAACATAATATTTTATTTTCTTCCTTTTGCGATAAAACTAAAAATAAAATTAAAAGGAAAATGGATGCTACAACACTAGGTGTGATATGTAATATGGAAAGAAATTATATTATTAAATAAATTAATAAATAAATCACTTGGAAAAGAGAGACACTAAGAGATGAGATTCTTGCCAAATCCCATTGAGGAATGGGATAGGGATAAATATTTCATGATAAAACTTCTAGATGTGATTCTAGATGAGCTTGGATGGATTGGAGATAAATATCCATTGGATGGATTGGAGATAAGTATCCATCAAGAAAAACATAAAATCTTTGTGGGAGATAAAGGTAAGATTTTATGAGGAAAAGCCTCACGGGAGATAAAGGCGAGCTTTTCCAAAAAAAGACCTAGGCAAATGGAAAAATCCATAAAAGTGGGATGCCACTAATGGAAACTATATCATGAAAGAGAGTATTAAATACCCATTGCATAGATAAATTGGAGGTAATTGATCCATGGCAAGAACCTTGGCTCACGAGGAATTAGAGGTTATTCATGGTTGGGTGGTGGTGCTCCACTCTCCAAGTGATATTCTTCTTCTATCCTAGTCGGATACTCTTGCATGGATGTTATGTATGTTGGTTTCTTGCTCTCTCTGTCATAGTTATAATTTCAATTAATATATGCATATGATAAGTATACATGAGTAAATTTATTGTATGGTTACTCCTTCCTTTTATGTTGTTAAATCATTCAGCTCAGTTACATGGAAGACATAGTTATCTTTATTATGGAAATGATGGATTTTCTTATGGATGTGGCTTGGTTGCATTCTAGTGTGAAGATAGAAGTAGGAGCATATTAAGTGGGCGATAGTACTTGTAGCATGAGCTATCTAATTTATGGTAGAGGTTGCATGTGTCACTTATACATAAGTAGATTTACCTATGTTAATGGTTTTTATGAGAAGGATTACAGTTTATACTTGGTACTCATTTTATAGAGTTAATAGTGGAAGAATAGTATGTATTTGTTAATACTAACTTTGGTTATGAGGAGATCATATATGAAAATGTGAGATAGTTATGGAATCTACAACTGATCATCATACAATTAATAAAGGAATATAGTATGCCTATAATGTTATGTGATAAATTGGGTAAACGTGTATGCTTGTGGAACAGTTGTGGAATAATACTTCTAAGTGTATGGTCAATGGATCAGGCATGACCTAAGAATTGTATCCACTTAGGCAAGAAATTTATGTATGTTGAAATATAGGTTGGTCAGTAACATTTCAACTAGGTCGGCAGGACTATAATCATGATGCATGACCATGATAACTACAATAGACTTACATTAATGCCCATTAATGTTGTGTGGATTAATCAAAAGATTATCATGGGTTGCATGATATGGTTAGTCCCTTCCTATAAATTGTAAATTGTGCTTGATGTTTGATCTGACATATAAGTCTTACAATGGATCTAAATGCCCACATCAAGATCTCACCATTAAAATCGTGAGTATAGCGCATGAATAATAATTATTGGTGTAAATATAATGTAATTTTAATGATGGAAATGGTTGAGTCTTAACAGTGATAGAATACTAACTAAGAATAATAGAGCATAGTGGCTAATTTCCAGGGTTGTCTAAGGAGGTTCCTTACACATTAAATCCAAGAGGCTCAAGGTATTCCATCAATTTACTAGTTACACATTTGCACATTCTATTGATGAATAAGAAGCAAAGAATGTGAGACTGAAAAAAAGAATAAAATAGATAGCAGACATTCCATATTCGGGTCCACTGTTAATGAATCCACTCGCAATACAAACACCACCATTTCCAATTTCTTCTCCTACTACACCACAAATATATAATCAATCTATGAATCTCCTTAATGCGGTGAAGTCATATATCATGAATAACATATGCCAAAGATTAGAAATCATTGATCACACATGGAAAGAAAATTTCAATTTATTGCATTTGCAAGAGGAAATTAAGGCATTTTTTTATTTGGTTAATAGTAGTCTTATGATAGATAGGAAATCTATTGACAATGATTTAGTTACTTTTAGTCATAGGCTTGAATTACTCTCTCATATAGAGAGAGAGAAAATAAATGAATTATAGATGCTAATCGAATTTAGAAAGTGGAAGTTGGATGGCCTTAGAGAATTAATAAACTATATGACATAATTTTTTAATGTGATAGCCTAAGCACTAGAAGAGGTGAGGCCTTTATGAAGGTGCCAAATAATGTTCAAGACCTAAACAGTCCATGCATCATACACAATTCTAAATTGATTTCAAGATACATTCTAAAAGATAAATTGGACAAGCTAAAAAAAATTCAAAGGCCATGGACTTTGATGACATAACTAATTTTACTGTAAGAAAATTACCAAATGGATAGATATCAAAAGTGAAAAGGAAATATTCAATAAAATTTTCAAAATGGAGATTACACTTGCTCCTCACAAAAATTTGATTAAAACTACGATGGAATTTTTTTTAATTGAAGAAACAATGAACCCAATAACATCTAACAAATACACAACTATTGTAACATCTCCCTCCGCATAAAAGAAAGATTACCATACCATGGCATCAAGAGGTGGAAAATACTTTCTTTACAAGCCAACTAATGATTATGTCACAATTTTTTTCCATGGTTGACTTGTACTTCCTATATTTGAATTTTAGTAAAGATTCCATTGTTATATATATATATATATATATATATATATATATATATTATATATATATATCCCACATGTCATTGGAGACTTATGTTTTAAGAGAATCTCTCTTTACGGAGTATGAGGACTATGCAATATATTAAAAAAACTAAGAACATAATATATCTTCCATGCACATTGAGTTTGATAATATTATGGTCTTCATTACATTTGACTTATATTATCAACTCCAAAGTTAAAATTGATTTATTATAACACAATATGATCAAACCTTCATGAATTTACAAGCTCCCTTTCGAAGTATCTTGAGTCTTACAGTTGGCTCAAAGTGATGTTCTCGGGATTCGTTTGTTGGATTTGACACTAGGGTTGGATTCAACGACACAAATCATAGGTCATAGGACTCGACGGTGGAGATGAAACAAAGTTGTCATGAAGGTAACTACCCTCCCTCACACTACATCATTGTGCCCTTAGTTGTGTCTCTCACCCAACAAGAATTATGTTCTGCAATAGGAGGAAGCCTTTTGTCTTTTAGTTTCCATATGTAATGATAGTTTTTCTCTACTAGGTAACTATGGAATTTCTAACCCAATGTATTCAGTTGTTAGAATGGTGTTACAATTGTTGATTTTTCCCTTTCCCCAGTGAAAAGAATCTCATTCCAAGTCCGGATACATAATTTTTTTCATAATGTCGGAGATTCTAGGTCTATATCTTGAGAGCTCGTTGCATAGACAAGGAACCTTTTTCCTTTTCTATAGAGATGAGGTAAATTAACTTAATTAGTTTCGAGTGATATTTCCTTTTTGAAATATAGCTAAAATCTAGAACTTCCTATTAATATTTCAATGTTCTTACTCTCATGCATGTTAAAATAAGATAATTACTCTTTCGTGAGGAGTTGGCTAAACATAGAGAGTCAGTTAACTGAGTGTTTGAGTGTTGAGTCAAGTCGAGGTAAGCGATAGACGACTTTTAGTGTGTGGTTGCATGTCAAGATATTTTAGGTAAGTTGCTAGTTGGAAAAGGTTAAATACCCTTCACCAGGTTCATTGTAAGCATCATGTTTTGTGTGATCAATAGAAGAGTAGCAGCTTGTGTTTTATTTGTGAATTCATGTTTTCTCTCCTTCGCCTTTCCAACAAATTGGTATCAAAACCAGGTTACAAAGAGCGATGGAAAACGCATTAAGAAGCAATCCGTGTGAGGGGAGAAATATAATTTTTTTTTCTCCTGGTTAATACTATGACACACCTTGCAGGTTATACACAGGGCATTATAAAGGCAGTAGTCTAACTAGAAGGAGGAATGGCCTAGTTTCCAGTGCCACCCAGAAAAGCTTCGGGCTTCGGCAATCGAGAATTCCCTCCGCCACCCTCCACCACTTTCACCAACTC
Organism: Pinus taeda; assembly: GCA_000404065.3. NCBI lineage: Eukaryota > Viridiplantae > Streptophyta > Pinopsida > Pinales > Pinaceae > Pinus > Pinus taeda. Next base: position 82,227 of record APFE031009926.1, on the reverse strand, counting down.
CGCATTCCTCCGCCACCCTTCCACCCTTCCGCGTTAACTCCGATTGTATCTGTCTGACAGATCCTCCCGTCTGGACGATTTAGGGTCACGTCGCACCCCAGGCGTCTGCATCTGGTTGGCGAAATTCAAACTCAGGCCTCAACCATGCGCGGAGGCCCCATCGCGTGCCTTCGGAACTTGCAACCAGACAGAGCTCACAGATACTACAAATTATGCAATTTTCACATCTCACAGAGATACACCAGGTTCTGCATTTTTCTTGCACAGGTCATGTCGCTAAGCCAGATTATTAAAGATCGCATATGGACCTCCTGTGGGTCAACCTATTGCTGGGCCTGCTAGTTCTGTTGTTGGTACTCCCATCATGATTCCTCTTGGACATGTTCCTTATATTTCAAGTGGACTTTTTCCAGGATCAGTAGTTCCTGGTACTCCCTTGAATGTTGTGCCAGTTGCATATGCCATTTCTCAGCCAACAATGCATCAATAGAAAGAATGCAATTTCTCAAAACTTAAAAGCAAGGGACTGAATCTAAGTTGTACATGTAAGTGTGCTCTTGATGTTCCCTTATGGTGTAATGTAGGAAGTAGCACTGCTCTATCAACAAATCTGTATATCCTAGCAAGCTTGTTTATTATGGGCATTAAGGACCATGTGTTTTAGAGGTGAAAGAGTTCAAGATGTTCTTCTATACAAAAGAGTGTTTGAGATGAAATTCATTATATCTTTGTGTCAAATATGGATTGATAGAATTGGAGGCAATGGCCTTGATTTTCCTTCAAATCTAGTGCAATTTTAGAAATCAAGAAGCTGTCAACCTAAGGTCAATAACCTCAAACTTCATGAACAAGTTATGTATATTCAATATTAACCGATTGGTACATGGTGCACTGAAATGTCATTTCATTTAATAATTTTCTTTGTCTTTTAGAAAAAACAAAACTGAGTATTGTAATACAGTTCAGGAAGTTTGTAGGTTTGCCATTTCAAATTTAAGCGAAGTCATCCTTATCATTTTGCTTCCATGGCAGAAATGTTGTATCTGTGATAGGTCCCTGTGGTGTTGATGTGTCTCCATCGTTCATGCTAGTGATATCATGAATACTAGAACATCTTCTGTCTTTGTTTGCAGAGTTCAAATGGTTATAATATTTCTGAGCATGACTAGCCACCTGGGTAGGAGTCCTAGATATAACACAATTTCTGGAGATGCTACGCCATTCACTTTTATGAAACTTGTCCAATCCAAGCATAAATAACCTGCTTCAGCAAGAACATGATGTGCATAACTGAGTTAAAAAGTTCAGCTAGGCATAATCTATGACCTCCTTCCCTATCCTAAAACTTTTATGACAGACCTTTCCATTCCTATTATGATGGCACTCAACTTCACTTTTAATAGATCTTTACTACATTTTACAACAATTGTTCAAGAAAAAGAACAAATAAACATGTGGATTACCGTCTTCCATAAACAGTGCCTGAGCAGGTATCCTGCATCTGTCTATAGATGACGGTGCCCATATTCAGTAGAGTCTGCCATCATCACTGGAGCATATATTGCTTCTGCCCATTGCAACTCCTCAAGATTGGAAGAGTGACCAATAGTTCCCGCAACATCAATAGAACAAACCTACCTTACCAAGACCACATAGAAAATACATAGCAGGTTGCATCACTGCAACAGATATTGAAACTCAAGACAAGAAACAAGAAAAGCCACCCACCAAACATTATGTTGATCCTGCTTTGTCCAGAAGAAAAGAATAAATTCAAGGTTGCAATGAAGTTGGGATTGAGTTTGTGCCAACTGGCTATCTTTGATAATGTTGCATATAAAATATAATCCCAAATTTATTCAAGCAGAGCCTGCTTTTGAACACAAATTGGTACTGAAGTTCATATATCTAACTTTGCATGTCTAAACTAGCTCAATTATTTACTCAATAGAGGGGAATTTCCTATCTCAACAAAGAATGGCCAACAGATAAATAGGTGTTAAAGCAATTTCAGGATCAATAAAAAGGATTTACTGTCCTGAAGCATCTGAGGGGACAAGTTTCTAAATTTCGGTTAATGAACAGCTTTTGCCTAGCATGAATCAATCTCATAGCTCACTAGAATATATATGCATGAAAGAATACATATTGATGCACATACAACAACCCAATGATTCATCAATACAAACCAAGATTTTGACAGACTTACATAAATTCAGAAACGTTCATGCAACTTTTAAGCATTCGTAGCATGAGAGGCATGATCCAATTCAAATTGTGAACAAAATACAAAGAGGAATACTCCAGAAAAATTCAAAATTGTTATTAAGATAGAATCTCCAATGCATCCATATGGTAGGTAACTCATTACAAACAATGCAGAAAATTGCAAGGCTGAAAGAGAAAGTTTGAAGGATAATTATCTCCATATTTGGCAGAACAGACAATGTTTTCCAATTGAACTCGTTGGATTTTCATGACTTCATCAATTGATTTTACCTTCATGGAATATTATATGATAGCGTAGTAGATTGTTATGTTATTTTGAACATGCCCTCTTCATGATTTGTTGATGTTCACTGAACGATGTTCTGTCCTTTTATGCTTGTGATAAACTGTTAACTGTCCTATTGCCCAAATCAACATCGGTTGTTATCTTTTAGTTGTGTGTTCGGTGAAAGTGTTTATTTTGATCTTGTGTGCTCGTGTATATATGCGTGTTGATGTTCTTGGTCACATATAGTTTATGGTCTGCTAGGATAATGATGGTGTTGATTAATTTTCAAAATTTTAACGTTGATGCTCTTTTTTTTCAGGTTGTTCTACAATTCTGCTTCCAACCAGGATTGTCCATGCATTGAACCTCAATGTGGAAGACATAAATTCTCAGCCAATCACACAATGTGGTGTTTTTTTGAGCATGAAATTCTCATGCAAGCACAAAATGTGGTCTTTTGCCAAGCACACAATGTTTATCTATACAAATATTTTTTTGTTGTAAAACGCATCATGGAAGTGATGGTCATGGTTGAAGGCTTGTATTTTATCTAGTCCATGGTTTTCCAACTTCTAGTTGTACAGCAAGTGATAAAGTTGTGATAGATTAATTTAGCTTTTGTATAAGCATCATTACATGAAATGATGCTCTGGAAGAACGAGGGAAGTATTATTCAATATTGTGGCAGTTTCCACGGTCTTGAGGAAACAGTTCTAGCATTTTGTAATAAATTGAATATAATGAAATCCATTCCAGTGAATTTCTTTCTAGAAATATGTTATATCTCCAACACGAGCTTTTTTCATCATTCTTTTTATATTCTGGAGTACCCAAAAATGTATTTATGTTGGATTCATTCTGAATCCAAATGAATCCATCTTCCCCAGAATAATGAGTCCCAGGGAAATCATAGACATCTCTGCATTGTCATGAATTTGACATTGCTTAGGCCCAGAGATGACATTGGTTCTAACAGAATTTATAAACTTTACCTATGAGGATGCTCTTCTAGAGCCATGTCTTCATGGATAGGCAGCAACTACAAAAGTAGCAATCAACTCAGAAATCGACAAAATTTAATGTGTTTTCACATGCATTGGTGTACACTGTAAAAAAAATAGGGATCAATGGTTTGACAATTGAAAATCAAATAGAGCTGAACGTGCAACTGTAAAATCAATATGGGATCTTTTATTAGAAACTAAATATTGACATGTTTCATCAGGCTTGTTTGTGTTGGATCATGGCATTTAGAAATCGAAGTTATCCCTTCTGAACAGATATTGAAGGAAAAAAAGTAACTCCTATATCACCTGAATAACACCTTCCTCCAAACCGTTTTCGACTCGCATGTCCTAGACTTCACTGGCAAAGAGACTTGCAAATTTTTCATAGATACCTGCAAATGAAATGGATATTGACCACCATAAATACGGATAGTGGATGAACTAGAGTAATTCTAAATTGCCAAAATGGCCATGCTGAGCAACCAGACATTGCAAATACTAACATTTAATGACTTCAAAGTGATTCAATATAGTTATGCTGGTAAAATTTTAATTTATAGAGTATTTCATACAAGGAAGTTAGAGCAGTTTGCATGAAACGTGAGATTCAGGATATGCAATATGTTTCAAAGGTAATGAAGCAATCACGATGTAAGACCATGGAGCAACTAGGATATATAATTGCTATTTAATTCTTAAAGAGAAGATATGATTGTAAACAAATCTATATGTTATTTTAGAATCAACAATTGCAGATGGAGGAGCATGAAATCTATTCAAAACGATAGCACTAATAATTATACATTTAAGAACTATTATTAGAAACATGATTTTAGGTAAGTAAACAATAATAACAAATAATTGAGTTTATAAAGTTACGTTTTAGGTGAGCCTTTTTTAGAGAATCCATGAAGATAGAGTAAAGATCCCTATTTGATTGGATGGATTCCACTCATTGAGATAAACAAAATGAGAGAAATTTATCTGTAATGTAACCAATACACTTTGTGCTTTGTTGAGGATATTGAGTAATTCTTGAAACCACCAATTTCACTCCAAAATTGTTTCTCTGATATCATTCCTCACTGTCCTGCTATTAATTAGTTAACACAAGCAGACATGAGAATATATACTTATGAAGGAATATTTAATCAATAAGTCACAATGGCATCATATATTATGTAAATTTATCTGTAATGTAACCAATACACTTTGTGCTTTGTTGAGGATATTGAGTACTTCTTGAAACCACCATTTTCACTCCAAAATTGTTTCTCTGATATCATTCCTCACTGTCCTACTATTAATTAGTTAACACAAGCAGACATGAGAATATATACTTATGAAGGAATATTTAATCAATAAGTCACAATGGCATCATAGATTATGTATATACTAGATAAACAAGTGGAAATGAACCTGAAGAATCCAACTGAAGGTTGGACAGAGAGGATAAGAGTGTTCTCAGAAGGAAGCTGAGCAAAAGCATTTTAAGGTGGCCATAGGAATTTGGCAGCAACAAGCTTTTGAAAGCTTGGAAATGATCTTTGGTTTGGATATCATTGATATGCAGGTAACAACAGTTAGTGAAGCATCTCAGCAAGAAGGTCACAGCCTGAAGAGCAGTGATGAAGGAAGGTGAGAAGACTACAACAACCTAGAGCAAGGAGTGCTCAATTAGTTCCAGAGGAAAGAACCAGAGAAATGCTAAAAGCTGAGAGGAAAGAAGCTTAGGGAGGCATATGTAGCAAGAAAGAGACTTGTTACTGCAGAGGTATTTTTTCAGCTCACGAAGGAAATTCGGCAAAGGATCTGGGTCAAATTTCTAAGGGATGAAGAAAGTTGGTAAGAGTTTTTGAGTGAAAGAAGAGGTGGTCAAAACCTAGTATTTCATTTTTTATTGAAGTACAAGAGGACAATTGTTTTATTAAAAGTTGTAGATGAGTTGAAGCCTAGAGGGAGTAGAGAAAAGTGCTCAAAATAGGTTCCAAAGATAGAGAACCAAGTGCTTTCCAAAATACCAAGTACAGAGGAAGCTTGGTGAGGTAAGTGGTAGTAGGGAGGACTTTTTGTTGCAGAGGCTTTAATGTAGCTCATAGTGAATGAGTGGGAAACTCATAGAGATAAAGAAGAAGATGACTACTAATAGTCATAGCAGAGGTTCTGACGAAGACCATAGCAGAAGAAAAGTGAAGAAGGAGAATGCCAAGACAAATGGCAAGAGAATAAGTCAAGAGGAAATTGACAAGAAAATTGCAGAGATGAAAGAACAACTCAATGTATTAATGATGATATTTGAGGAAAGCCAAAGACTAGGTTGGGTCTTGAAGAAAAATCCAGTGAAGTGGCATAAGTTACAGAGAAGGCTACGGTAGAGCCAAGTGAAGAGCCTAGTGGACGAACTCAGAGAGGCTGAGTTGGAAATATAAGTGTCCATTTGTGAACCAGAGCAAGGTAAAGTTTTGGGTGAAGATGAAGACTTGAAGACTGAAACTTCAAGTGAGACTGAAGGGTCACATGATTTTAAATATGATAATTTGGGTATTTTTGTAGGTGTAATATGTGAAGAAGGACAATTTTTTGATATTGTCATAAAGAAGGAGGAAGAAGACAGGAAGAATCTAAACTCTGTTCTGAAAGGAGATGAGATGGATAGGTCTCATATAAATACCTGTAGATAATTTGTAAAAGGTTTTATTTTTCGGCATATTACAAGGACTGAAAGCAGAGGAAGTTAGACTCATGAGAAAGGTCAAAAGAAGGAAGAAGTAGAGAAGGATATCAAGAAATCAAGTGAAGGACTTGATGATATTGAAGGGAAGATCATTGAAATACTTCTGAGTCATGTAAAGAACTTGGAATAGCAAGAGGACTTGGTGATTGAATCATCAAATAAGATCATGAGGTCTTGTGGTTTTACAAATGAAATTTGTGTGTAAATGTAGGTATTGTAGAAGACAAACCATTTTATGGAACTATCTTGAATGAAGCTGAAAATTGCCAAGCAAAGTATGATGATGACCATCTTACAAATGAAGATCAAGTTGAGTTATTATAGCAGAAGGAGTTCATAAATTCCTTGCTTTGTGGAGGAAATGTCTTCAGTAGAGATGAGACAGTTATGTCTTATGGTAAGGAATTTGGTATTGATGAGGACAAAGAGGAATTGATTTTCTTAAATGGTCAAAGGGAAAATGATGGACAAACATCTAAAACAATCACAGAGATGGAGGATAAGAATTTTATTCTAATCAAGAATGAAGAAGTAGTGTCAACAAGAAGTTATACTTATGATAGAGAAGAAGATAGTGAGGATTGTACAGAGCTTTTAGAGCAAATTCCAAGTGAAATGGAAAATTTATGGCATGAGTTAAGTCTTTTGGAGAAAAGGCTAGAAAAAAAAAAGTAAGTGTTCAGGTTGTAAAATCAGAACTGAATGAGAATGAAGAAGTTCACTACAGTGGACAAGGACATGAATACATCATTAAAACATATGGTGTTGAGGAGAGACTAACTAACAGTCTCATGAATTCTGTTGATAATTCAAATTAGCATACCGATGTGCTAATAGAGGAGGAAGAATCAGAGCAGCATATTGATGTGTTGCCAAAGGAGGAAAAGGCCCTCAGGCCTTATGCTTTTTATTTTAACAATTGTTTTATGATTGTAGATTGTGATGAAGATACTGCTGCAAAGAAAAAAGAATATTTGGCATAGAAGAATAGTCAAATGAATGAAGAAAAGGAAGATTCCATGATAATACTTAGCCCATGGAATGAAAACATTAAATCATTGGAAAGTAAATTTGCAGACAAGGAGCAGAAACTAGATGTTGCAGAGGGAGATATCTTCAAGGATATTCAAGAAGTTTGGGTGGAAGAAATATCTACAAAAATACTTGGAGCAATCTCAAGAGTAATAGCAGAAGCTAAAGTAGAAAAAACTGAAGAAAGTAATCAACAGTTTAAATATGAATGGACAACATGTAGTGAGATATAGAGTGTGAAGGTGCCAAAGTTCATGGACAAAAACAACAACCTGAAATAGAGAGAAGGAGATAGCAGTAAATGGCAGAGTATGTACCAGCCCAAGGATGTGTTGGGGATGGAGATAGAAGAGTTATGGCAACTAATGATAAAGCACTCTATATGGAAGAGATTGATAGTGGCAAGAAGTATGATCAATCAGAACTTGAACCTGATGACAAAGAGAGGAAGATAAACCAGAAGACAACAAAATTACAGTAGCAACAAAGGTGCAAGGCATTTGGGTAGTTACAAACTAAGTTTGGGACCCTGGAGGTTTCTTATCAACATATGAAGACACATGATCAGGAGATCATGAATTTTTTCTACTTTGGGAGTCTGATGCATGAGCATTCAGTTCAACAATTTCACCATAGTCTAGTTAACTTAGGGGTCTTGTGTTTTCAAGGAAGTTGGATTCTTATGCATGTAATTATTAATGTTTTGAGTGGTTAAAGTAGGAGGTAATTAGATAAGTGTGAGGATATATGTAAATGGTCTCAAGTGTAGGAGAACATGAGTGATTAATGATGATGAGAGAGTTGGAAATCAATTGTATCTCTTATAGGTCTCATGATTCGAGGAACTAGAGAGGATTCTTAGGTATAAGTAGGAGTTAAAAGTGGATTTAGAAGGCTTTCAGGAGTCAGTTCAGCAAATTAAGGATCTAAACTAGAATTAGTTCAACAGAACCTTTTTGTATAAAGGTAAGCCTAAAAGGCTAAGAGCAAGGAGGCAGTCAGTAGTTAGAGAAGTATTTAGTGAGTCAGTTAGATTGTAAGCCTACGGGCAGAGGAACAAAGGCCACTGATATAGAAGATCAAGCCAAGGAAAGAGTTCTTGTGTAAATACATGTTTATTAAATAGACAATTCGATTTTGAGTTCATGTGTGTAATGAGTAATTGAGATGTATATTGTATATGATATTGAGTTATTCTGTGTAACATAGGTTGTAGGTGTAGATCTAGAAAGGAGGCAAGACACAAAGAAGAGTAACAGAGAGGTGTTACAACTTCTTACACACATCGATAGTATGAAAGGAAGCTTTAACGTTATAGTGAAGGTGAAGGAAGCACTAAAGAGTGAGTGGAGTTAAGTTCAGGAGAAAGTTGTGGCATAACAGTGAAAGACGAGAATCTTGAAGAAAACCAATAGCATGGAAGAACATTGGAGAAAGGGCCTAAAACACAAGGTCGACAGAAAAGAAAAAGGACTGTCAAATCATGTAAGATCAATGGATATAAATGGTGGAAAATTACTAGTGGGAGTAGGAGAGAGCAGAAGTCCTTGAGCCTGGTTGAAGTTTCACAATAAACCCTGAACTTTGATCTTATTTCCAAATGATTACGTCATAGACAACTACGAGAGTTGAGAGGTTGATAACCTGCGTGTTGTTGAAGGGCCATAGACCGTAGGATTTGATTGATTCCGTCGTCTAATGGATATCAGGTCGTAAAGAGATCGAACTTTAACTTCAAGGGTAGACCCCAAACATTTATAGATTAAGGTTGTATAAGCCTTATCGGCTCTGTAATGCGGTTAAATGTCATGCAATTTGTCTGATAAGATATCATTGTGGACCGTTGGATTGAGGGTAAGATCAACGGTGGAGATTGAGCGGCAAGGCTTGGGCCGAGTAGACCCGTGAAGGTTATAGGCATAGTTTCATTTTATTTGAAGTCAAAATGTGTTATCGCACATCACATGTGAGAGGTGCTGAAGTCACATGATGGTGCGATGTGATATTACGACATCCGTTGATCTGGCGGATGAAATCAACAGTGGAAAGGGGAAATCACATATCGCAAGTCGATAATCTTGTATGCATGTTCTATGGAGTCCTTTGAACTCCACGATTACTGACAAAGGATGATTTGGCTTGTAGAGTGGGTCTTAAACCATAACCTGTGAAGGTTTGACCAGGAAGGTCATTAGAATTCTTGGGATGAATGAGATTATGAATTTTATGTGCATACTATCTATACACAGGGTTTTCCTGCATCAAAAGGTATATAATAATAATGGAGGAAAATTCACAATAATTATAATTAAAATGTTTTTATTTCCGAGGTACTATTTAGTTTGAAAATATTTTGTTATCTTCATTTTTTAAGTAAATATTAAAACTATTTTAACTACTAAAGATTATGTTTTATTTAAACATGAAAATATTTTAAAAAAATGAAAATCTACTTTTTTACAAATTATTGTAGTATATATATAAACATTTTTACAATATCATGTGTGAATACTAAAACTGGACAAAACAACAATACCCTCAACTTCCATATATCTATATCTCTCTCTCAATCTATATTATATAAAATATATATTATATATATATAATATATATATATATATATCAATATATATATATATATATATAAATATATAAATAATATATAATATAGAATATATATATATAATATATATATATATATATATATATATAATATAAAATTGAAAAAACATAATTACAACCCACTTATTAGTTATTGATAATTGGATTGAAATTCTTTAAATAAAATCTAATAGATTACAAACTATATTGAGCAATAATTATGTTGTAAGGTGTTCCTATCAGAAAAACTCCCCTCCCATGCCACCTATGCCTTCGTGTGCCATTGATTTGGATGTTAGATCATTTAAATAGTTTGGGCCATAGGATTATATACCGGTATTAATTAGTTACAAAATGCTGGTATTAGTTAGTTATAAAATCTTACATTCACTGGAAAAAGTGGCAAGAGCGGCTGAAATGAGACTCGTCACATAATAGTCGAGTTTGGAAAAAGTTGCAAAAATGGTCACAGTAAGACTCGTCACACAGTAGTTAAGGTTATGAGAGACTCGTCACACAATAGTCAGGAGATGGCTCAAAGCGCGGACCCAAATTTCTGATCTCAACTTCAAGAAGCTCTGGAAGGGTCTCTTCTACTGTGTCTAGCATGCCGACAAGCATCCAGTGGCCAAGTTCATTGAAAAGCTCACTTCTCTAATCTGAACACTCGACCTCGCACTCTCTCGACACTACTTCCATGTTTTTCTTTAATATTCCTCTGTTGGCACTAATTCAAGGTGTTTCTTTTAATCATGGTACACAAATGGAGTGGAATTTTTCATTTGCACCTAAAAAAATTCTATCTCATGCTCAGTTGATTTATTAATCATGTTTTTATCCTTTTAAATGACCGTAGGTGCCACTCTATGTTGACAAAAGGGTTCATGGCATATTTGAGGGATGTAACCCTTTTGGACGAATATAAGTACACAGAGACATCCCTGTTGAGGATTCTCCTCAAGATTATGACTATGAAGGGAAACTCCTCAATGATTTTTCTCCGCTCTCCAAGCAAGCCACGATGAATGTTGTTGTTGCTATTATATCTAGTGGTTGGAACACGACAACAAGGTCTGGAAAATACAAGAGTCATGGGATCAATACTGTTGCTTCAATTAATTTTAAAGACTTGTTTGGCTCTGAGGTAACATCTCCTAGAGTAGCATTTCTTGGACCTTCCACCTTTTCTGAGATGATTCCCAAAATGGAAACTCATAAGACTTCTCGGGTATATATAAAGATTCAAAACCTATGCTACCTATTGTAAATAGACAAGCATTTTCGCATGGAATTACACAGATGTAGCAAGTTGCAATATAACCTAAGAGCCCTCACCATTCTTTGATGCAATCACCTTTCCAATATTCATCATATGGGTTGGGATCCCCTATACATGTGGGTCTCCCTTAACCTGACTATGGCTACAACCATAAATTCAAGACTTGATGATTTTTTTCAGAGGGGAAAATAGTGTCATAGTCCTCGTGACCTGGGAGATAATGTGAATCCCAGTTCATGGTATGATTAGGGATCTACTGTAGGTAAATTTGACCTTGAAGTTCAAGGAAAAGAGTTGAGAAAATTAATAAAGTAAGCCTTGTTTAGTCCTTGCAGCTATGAAAAATCGTATTTGTCTTGGATTCAAACACTGGTAAAGGAGACTACACTAGAGGGTAAATATGGAGGAGATGTATTTTATTGAGGTTGAAGCCATTGGAATTCTAGGAAAGCTCGAAAATATTTCCTTGAATGATAACAATTTCAGTGGTGGGATACCTAAAGCAATTGGAAACTTGAGCGAGCTCAAAGAACTCACCCTAAGTTCTAACAGTTTTAGAGGTGCGATACCTGAACCCATTCAAAATTTGATAAAGCTCGAAACCCTACTTCTTGGCAACAATTTCTGTGGTGGCATACCTGAAGAAATTGACGACTTGAGGGAGCAGAAAGAAATCACCCCGAGTTTTAACAATTTCAATCATGTAATTCCTAAAGCCTTTGGTAATTTGAAAAAGCTCAAAATACTTTCCATCGATGGTAACAATTTCAATGGTGGCATACCTGAAGAAATTGGCAATTTCAGGAAGCTCAAAATACTTTCCCTGGTTCCTAAAAATTTTAGTTCTAGCACACCAGAAGGAATTAGTGATTCGAGGGAGATGAAAGAACTCATTTTGGGTTATAATAGTTTTAGTGGTGCGATACCTACAACCATTGGCCATTTGATGAAGCTGGAACAACTTGTCCTATATAATAACAATTTTAGAGGTGTGATATGTGAAACCATTTGTCATTTGATGAAGCTGAAAGAAGTCACCCTAGTTGGAAACAATTTCAATGGTGTCTATTTGGTAATTTAATTGGCTTTAAATTACTTACATGAATTATCAACCAGGGTTAGTAAACTGATGAAATGTATGTGCACTACTTAGGCTAGGAGTCCTTATCACTCAAACAATTTCGAAATTAAATTGAGATACTGAAATGCACATGTTCTATTTAACAACTATAAAATAAAAACTATTACTATTTCTTAAAAGAAAGATAAAACTCTTCTTGAAATAATCATCACACTTGCTTCACTTTTTCTTGAAATGAAATCACACACACACTTGCTCAAAAGAAAATATCACCCTTGCTTGAAATAAAGCTTGATAATGAAACTAGATCTAAATTATTCTGACAGAAAGAGAAATTAACTCTATACTTAAATCTAAATCTCATTCACACAACTGTAACTCAAAACCATACTGCAAATCTATATTAATCCACACCCTGTTATGTTGCTTTCATGTGCATAAGATATCTCTGCTTCACTCATTCATCCTACAACAAAATGATTAGGCAAAATGTACTTTTCTATCAACTCTGTGATCACTGTTAAAACTATTCGTTAACAATCAAACTATTAGTGAAATAAATGAATTAATCATAATTTAGAATGTGGAATTGAAATGTTAGTTTGAAAACAATAAAACCTTACAACTCTAGGGGGCCCTCCTAAGAGAAGTAGTTAACATCACGACTCCTTCACAACATTATATACACATGAATAAATCACATAGAAAAAGGATGAAATGAAACAAAGCTTTTAATTGCAAAAATATAGTTTAAAAATAATATACCCTGTCTGTGACTATCATGCCAATATGCATATTTATAATCTCTTACAAATAATTGTTTCAGAGTATTACGACCTTACCCTAATCTAAAATGACTAAAATTAACATGAAGAGATAACATAATGTGATTTCCTCAAGATTTTCTATCAACGAAGCAAATTATCAGGCTGAATATCTGCATTCACTAATTCCTCATTCCCGTGATCTGCCTTCCTCAGTGGTTGACTTTCACTTTGACTAAGCTGCTACGGTGCCTTCCTTATCAATCTAGGTTATGAAGATAGGTACAAGCCATTGTTCCAACTATTTTTCGCGTACTCATATGTCTCATTCCTTAGACGGAGTTTCAAAACGTATCAAGCCTTCGATTTTGCTGCAAAACCAGTCATTAGCTGCAGAATTGGTGCAATTCGATAGCTCATTCAAATATTAAGTTAAATAGTAAATAACAATGGCACTTATGAAACATAAGGGGATTATATACATAATATTCCATAAACCTTGTAAACGAATGCCCAATTTAGATTTATTAGAGTAAAAAGGAGGAGAATGGACTATAGGGAGGTGGTAAGAAAGAGGCAATTTTGGGGTTCAACAATACCCCACATAGAAGACATTGCATGTCCTCATGCAAAATTTCAAAATTTATAATCTTTATTTGTCACTGAGCACCTTCAAAAGCCTGATCAATGATATATAAGTTAGTCCTTGTTTTTTTCCTCACACTAACTATTGCCATCCTTGGTTTCTTCATCAAGATTTTGTTCTGTAAACTTTTCACCTTTTTCTTAAGAAATTCATTTTTTGTTTTCAATTTCTTATTTTTCTCATACCGTAAACCAATATGTAACAGGATGTCTTCATTTTGAGTTCTTTGGATTTAATTTGGTGCCTTTAATGTTTCATTCTCCTACTTGAAATGTTTATTTAGTACCTTCAATTCATAAAATTCCTCTTTGAAAGTGTTTCAAATTTGGGGTTCTTTTGAAGGATCAAAATGAATAATTTCTTCTCATTTTGAGGATGATTCAAAATTATTTCTCGTAGCTCTTTGTTCCAGAGAGTCTATGTAGTCATATATTTGTTGCTGGACATGATCAATTTCTGGAGTTCTCGTAGATGGATTGGGAACTGGTTATGGAACCCTTGGTTCCTCTTCTTCTTCTAAATTGACAAATTATGGAGATTGGTGAGACTGTTCATGTGGTGGTTTATTAATCCTTTCACTTCTTCCTATTCTTGATGGTGGTTTTTTAGTACGGGGATGCTTTTTGACTTCTTCTTGTTTTATTTTTGCTTTCAATGAACTTTCCATTTTATTGTTGGTTATCTTTCTTCTAAAATTTTGTTGCTTAAGAGTTTCTAATACATTTATAAGGGGGGTTTCATCATCAGAGTACTGATATTACTGTATTTCTTGTGCAGGTGAATTTCCTTTAAGGTTTGAGGGAAATTTTCTTCTACTCTCCCTGGTCTTCTCACTAGGTTATTTTGGTTCGACTTGTTTGAAATTATTTCTAATTGGAAAAACCTCAAAATTATTACCTTTTCTTTTCAGATGGGCTTCAATTATAATTTTCACTAATCCATGATGATAGAGGGCATTATCTATGGACTTTATCTTCCTATGAATATTTCCAAACATTTTTCTCAAACTATTAAGAAGAAAGTAAGGTAGGTTGATTTCATTACCATCAAGAAAATTCATCATCAAGAGAGCATGGTAAAATAACATGTTTCCAAACATACCCTCAAGAGTTATGATTTTTTAAATGACTAACAACAAATTCCTCCATTTATTATTTAAGGATGGGACCGTAATTCCCTTCTTAAAGGCAAAGATATCCATATATAGGTGTTTAAGGAATATTTCCCAATCATTCTCTTTGATCTTTCGATTTTTGAAACAGATTTCCCTGATTCTTGGTAATCCAGTAGCTTTTGCTATGAATACCTCTGTCAAAAATAATTTCACATCCCCAATCTTTGCTTCTATGCCATCGTATGCCTGAGAAAATGATTTTTTCACTTACTTCTCATGCCCATCAAAATTCTCCATAAATTGTAGCCATTGCACTTACTACAACTGTTGTTTCACCTGTGGGTATCCTTCAAGAAACTTAGCCCCATTCGACTTTGAGTGTACAATGACTCACATGTTGGAGAAGACTTAGCCCGTAATTTCTATTTTGACATGGTTATGGAAGATTTAGTTATGGAATGGGTCAGAGAGACAAAATTTAGGTAAGGGGCAGTTTTGGAAATGATACGGGGCTGAGTGAAATGGATATGATGCAAGAACAACACATGAAGTGGAATGATATACAAAGAGAAGGGAGTGAATTTAAATGATAGAAAGGTCTCATATCAAAGTTATATCTTTTGACAATATATTTTCATTAAGATCAAATTCGTGTGAATAATGAGAGTAATCATTATTTAGAGTTGTGGTAGCAATGATCATTCAACTTTTATTTCATAATTCAATGTTTCTATCTTTATTATCTAACTAATATCTACATACCTTATATATTTTCCTTACTTATTTTTTATTTGTATTTTTGTAGGTTGTACTTAGCTTCTCTAACTATAATCTTCATTGAATTTTCTTTAGCCATGATCTTTATTTTCCCTGGTCGCAATTTACCAAGTCAATTGTTGAACTTTATCAGAGCTGCAGATTGTTAACAATTCTGTAGCTTCATTATTTTTCAAAAGAGAAAAGAGGAATAAAAAGAAATGGGACTATAATAGGGATTTAAAAAGACAATCTAATTTGGCAAGAATTCTTTGTTTTCAACCTGGATTTTTTATACAAACATGCCAACAATGTTGGTTTTCATGTTTATACAATTTTTTTTATTATTATTCATTTTTATTTTTTGAAAAAGAAAGTAGAAGGCTAA
This sequence comes from Pinus taeda, assembly GCA_000404065.3. Taxonomy (NCBI): domain Eukaryota; kingdom Viridiplantae; phylum Streptophyta; class Pinopsida; order Pinales; family Pinaceae; genus Pinus; species Pinus taeda. Next base: position 66,328 of record APFE031009926.1, on the reverse strand, counting down.
GTTGGAGAGGAAGAAGAATCTTCCTTGACGAAATTCAAATCAAGGTTTTCTTGCATATTTCTTATGAATACTTCCATTGCTAATGGTTTATGATATATTCATAATATATGACCATTTACAAGGAAATTTACTTTGTATTCATCAATGGTTTTGATTATGATCCCTCCATTATCAAACACAGTTGCAATCTCATAAGGACCAAGCCAATGAGTATGGAATTTTCCTTGAAAATCTTTAAATTTAGAAGCAAAAAGCAATGGATAATCACCAAGTTGAAATTTTCTTGCTTTGATAAACTTATCATGCCACCTAGATCTTTGTTGTTGGACTATATTGGTTCTATGAATAACATCTTGTCGTATGTCATCAAGTTCATTCAATTGCTCCATTCTTTTTCTTTTGGCTTCTGATAGATCAAGACCCAACTTGGCTGCTTTTTTAAATGTCTTTATCTGAAACTCAACATGAAATAAGACTTTCTTTCCATAAGCAAGTCCATAAGGAGTATGTCCTATTGTGTTTATCCATGTGGTATGATATGGCCATAAAGCTTTTGGAAGGTTTTCTGCCCAATCCCTTCTATGCAGATGCATGGTCTTGATAAGAACTACTTCAATTACTTTATTGGTAAATTCAGCTTGTCCATTGGCTTGTGGATTATATGGAGTTGACTTCTGATGTTTGATTTTGTACTCCTCCATTATCTTTTGTACCAATTTGGATGTAAATTGAGTGCCTTGAGTTGTCAGAATTTCCCTTGGGACACCAAAACAAGTAAAAATATACTCAAAAAGGAATGAAACTACATCATTTTCTACAGCGAAAGGAAGTTCTTTAGATTCTACCCATTTTGTGACATAATTTGTACAAAAAGAATGTACCTTTTTTGTCTTGATAGTGGATTGATTGGACCAACAAAATCCAAAGCCCATTTCTCAAAAGGTCCAATAACTACCTCAGGTTGGAGAGGCATTTCCTCCAAAGGAACAATTTTTCCCATTCTTTGACAACTACCGCATATCTTAACATATTCCTTGGCATCCTAAAAAAGAGAATGCCAATAATATTCTAAGAGAAGAACTATATAGGAAGTTGTTCTATCAGCGAAATGTTCCCCACATGGTTCATCATGACAAGCTTTTGATATCTTTGGTACTTCATCCTCATTAACACATCTTTTAATGATTATGTCAGGTATTATCTTATAAATTCTTCATTTATCCATGAATAAAATGCACTAGTTTGAATAACCTTTCTTTTCTCTCGAGGAGACAAGTATGATGGTAACTTTCTTGTAGCCAAATAATTAGCAATATCTGCAAATCAATGAGATTTAATAGATATTGAAAAAATATATTCATCAAGGAAATTATCTTCTATAGGAACATCATTACTATGATTTTGAATTCTAGATAGAAAATCAACAACTATGTCTTATTTTCCAGGTCTATCCAAAACATTAATATTGAATTCTTGTAATAACAATAGCCATCTTGTAATTCTTCCATTAGTAATTGATTTATTCATTAAATATCTAATTGTGGAATTATCTTTGTGAAAGAAGGTTTCATAACCAATGATATAATATCTAAATTTATTGATGGCATGTACAACATCTAAAAATTCATTTTTTGTTACAATGTAATGTAACTCTATAGGAGTCAATTTTTTGTTTATGTAGTAAATTGCATAAGGAGTTAAATATTTTTGTCCTAATACATCTCCTAAAGTTGTATCCAAGGCATCAATCGAAATGTGAAAAGGTAGTTTCCAATTTGGTCCTCTTAAAATGGGTGCTTCAGAAGTATTTTCTTTCAATGTTTCAATAGCTTTTTGGTAGTTAGAATTCCAGATAAATTCAAAATATTTTGTAAGAAATTTGAGAAGTGAAGAGGCTACCTTTGTAATGTTTTCTGTAAATGTTCTATAATAGCTAGTAAAACCAAGAAAACTTCTAACTTCTCTTTGAAAAGTTGGAACTAATAATTTAAAAATGACTTCTACGTTAGATGCATCCACTTTAATTCCATTTCTTGAAATATGGTGGCCTAAAGCAATTCCCTCAGTGAACATCATAAAACATTTTTAATGGCTTAATGGGAGATCTACTTCTTTACATCTAATGAGAACTTTTTCCAATTTTTTGAGAGATTATTCAAAGAAGTTTCTATAGACAGTAAAATCATCCATGTAAACTTCCACACAATCATGAAAGAAATAAAAAAGGATGCCTAAAATTTCCCTTTGGAATGTTGCAGGTGCATTACATAACCCAAAAGGAAGTACTCAGTAAGAATAAGTTTCGCATGGATAGGTAAAATTTGTTTTACCTTGATCTTCCGGAGCTACTTGGATCTCGTTATATCCACTCAAACTATCAAAGAATGAAAAATACTTTTTCCCTACCAATGTATCTAAGACTTGATCTATAAAAGGAAGTGGAAAATGATCTTTTAAAGTAGATTTATTCAATTCCCTATCATGAATGCATACTCTCCATTTTCCATTATTTTTTGAAACAATTACCAATGGTAAAAGCCACTGGTTATCTGATATTGGATAAATGAAATTCACCTTTAACAATTTTTGTACTTCCTCTTTAACGATTTCCCTTAGATTTGGATTCATTCTTCGCTGGGGTTGTTAGATTGGTTTGGAATTTTCTTCAATATAGATATGATGGATACAAATATTAGGATTAATTCCTTTCCTATTAATGTATTCCCATTGATAAGGAGAGGAATGTTCTTGTAACATATTTATTAATTCTTTCTTTTGAGATTCTTCCAGATTATCATTAATATTTAAATTTTTCCTTGGAAAAATTTCTATTAAAAATTTACCAAATTTCTCCACAAAATATAAAGCCATTTGACGAGATGATAGATACTCAATATCACATTGTTCTTGAAAACTTTGATTTGTTCGCAATATGAAGAAGATCCATTATTTTCCATTCAATTCAAAATCTGATCTTCTTCATCTATTTGTGAAGTAGAAAAAATTGGTTATATGTCAAAGTTTTCATTATCATTATCTATCCATGCCTCAATTTCTACTTCTATCATTGTTTTTGCAGGAGGATATAATGTGAATTTCTTTTTCAAACTTCTATGAGAGATTAACATATCACCAAATATACAACTTATAAAATCATATGTTATAGCTAACCATGGTCTTCCTAGAATCAATGGGTGTGCTCCTAGGTTATTCTCGGGTGTCAATATCATGAAGTCAAAATGATATTCCCAATAATATAAGGATAAAAGAACATATTCCAACACACCATCAAGTTTAATAATAGATCTATCTGGTAATTGCAGTAATGTAGGTGTACATTTAAGATTAAGAAGTTTCAATTAATTCATAGTTTGTTTACTCGTGATATATATGGCTATTCCTAAATCCATAAATGTATTTGGAATATCAACACCATTAATGTACATTTTCATAATGGGACTTCCTGGATCTAGATATTTTTGAACTGTTGTCTTTCCCATCATGATATCTACAAATTTTTCAACTAACTAGATTCTTTTAACTTCTTTCGTTTTTCTTCCTGGTTTTTTAATACTCAACTTCCTGATTGCCTTTGCAATTATTGGTATTTATTTGATAGCTTGTAACAAAGAAATTTTATACAAACATTCGTATGTTCATCTATCATATCATAATCAGGTAACGCAATATGTTTTTCTACTCCTTTGTCAATTTTCAATCTTTCACGAAAAAGGTTTATTGTGAATAGAAATTGAAGGTTGTTCTATAATCGGAGTTGAGTTTATTGGATTATCATCAGAATGTATAAGGGTGGATTGTTTTTTGAGAGTTTTCCTCTTGATGAAGAAATGTCTCTTTCTCAGAGAGGTCATCTTTTTCAGACTCCTAGATAACAACGGATGTTGACTTCTTTTCCAATACTCTACCAGATCTAAGTTGGACATTGTTTAGATCTAATGGATTTATCATGTACATTTGGAAATTTTGTCCTTCCATGTCGTAAACAAGCTATGAATTTTTATTATTTGGATTTGGAAGTGGCTGAGAAGGTAGTTGATTTAGATTTTGCGGAAATGGTAGTGAAAGTTGTGGGTTTGGATTTCGAGGTTGAGAGGATTGAGCAGGTTGAGGAAAATATTGTTGTGGAAAAATAGGGTAAGGTTGTTGAAATTGAGGATATTGAGGGTACTTTTCATAAGGATTTTTCCATTTTGTGCCTAAGGTTCAGACCAAGGATTCCAAGGCATGGGTGTAGTCCAATTACTGTTTGATTGTTGTGCATATGTTTGAGTGTTGACACCTTGGGTCATATTCAATTGCGCATTTTGCCATGATCTATTGGAAATAAAACAAAGAGGTTCTACTTGATTTGGAATTACTTCCTCTTCATAGAAAACTTTAAGACCCAATATTGAAGTACATTCCTTTGTATCGTGATTTCCTGCACATAGAACACAAGTTTCCACACTTTTCAAGTCAAGAGGGCATTCTCTCAAGGCATGATTCTATTTTGTACAGAAGATAGATAATGCAACATTTTTAGGCTTTTTATTCTTTTGTACTTTAAGGGTATCTATTTGTTCACTAAGACTCCCCAAAATATTTGTTTTAAAGTTGTCAAGCAAATTTCCCATTTCAGCCCTACTTACTGTCCCAACTACAGATTTATTAATCTTAGACATAAGGAGATCTCTTTGATTTTTTCCAGTTCTTGCCTTTCCTCTTGAAATGTGTATGCATAACTCACAAATATCTCCAAATGATAACTGAGAAATATATCCTTTACCTATCAAATTGAGAAGATCTATCCACTCATCTCTCATATATTTTAGTAAGAGAGATTTCAATGTTTCTTCATCTAGATTATGCATTTTAACCATTTTTACATATAAGAAAATCTTTCAACGAAATGTTCAATATTTTCATCTTCTTTTTGCATAATTTTAAATACTTCATATTTAAGGTTATTGGGCATACAATCATCCCTGTATTTTTCTAAGAATGTGGTTTTCATTTGTTCCCATGTTTTGATAGAATGTGCTCCTAAGCCCATAAACCATTTTAATGTTACATCCTTAAGAGTGGCTAGAAAAAATTTCAACTTTTTAGTATCAAGCAGGTAGTCATATGATATTCACAAGACATAAAATTCAAAGAGAAATGTTTTTAGGATCCTCATTTCTTAATCCATGAAAATTAGGAAGGATGGAAGGTGAGATATTTTTTATTGTGGATGTGGTATCTTCATCGAAGATGGGGAATCCAAAAGGTTTTGGATCTCCTCTACCACCTCTTGTTCTTCTTCCTCCACCTCTTCCACCTCCTCTATTTCCTCCTCTTTCACTTCCAATCCTAGGTTGTTCATGATTCACATTATGCACTTATCCTTCCCCTCCTCCTGCCATTGTAGATTCCTCAGAACTAATGTAAGGTTCCAAAATTGGATTTTCTAGTTCCTCTTCTAGCTCTTCTGGTTCTTCTGTCAATGTAGTGATGAAATAGGTTTCTTCTTCTTCCTCTTCACTAGGGATTTCTAGTTCTTGTCCTAGAAGTTGTTCTCCAGTTGAAGATAGAAAAATTACTCCTTTAGTTTGGGATGTAGGATCTTCTTGTTCTACTATAACTTTAGTAGAGGAAGTTGGTGAATATCTAGGTTCGATTTCATATCTAAGTACCTCAGAAAGTCTATGTCTGCCTACAATTGATGGAATATGAGTTTTGGTGGATGGTGTGGTACTACGAGGTTGTGGTGGGGTGAGTGGTGATGCTAGAATCTAATTCCTACCTCTACTTACAAATCTACCTCTAGAATCTCTTTCCCTATGCATATAATTTTTATTTTTTAAATAAAAGAAAAAGAAAAAGACTCCTATATACACTTCCCTAACAACAACACCAAAATGTTTTGTAATTTAATTGGTGTTAAATTAATTACATGAATGATCAACCAGGGCTAGTAAATTTTTGAAATGTATGTTCATTATCTGTGCTAGGAGTCCTTATCACTCAAAACAATTCCTAAATTAAATTGAGATACTGAAATTCACATGTTTGTTTTCTTTAACAAATATAAAATCAAAACTATTCCTCTTGCTTAAAAGAAAGATCAAAATCTTCATGAAATAATCATCACACTTGCTTCACTCTTGCTTGAAATTAAGTCACACACACACACACACACACACACTTGTTTGAAACAAAACTTGATAATGAAACTAGATCTAAATTACTCTGACAGAAAGAGAAATTAACTCTATACTTAAATCAAAATCTCGTTCACACAACTGTAACTGAAAACCATACTGCAAATCTATATCAATCCACGCATTGTTATACTACTTTCAAGTGCATAAGAGATCTCAAATTCACACATTCATCCTACGACAAAATGATTAAACAAAATGTACTATGTTGTCAACTATGTGATCATTGTTAAAAGTATTCATTAACAATCAAACCATTAGTCAAATAAATTAACTAAACATAATTTAGAATGTGGAATTTAAATGTTAGTTTGAAAATAATAAAACCCTACAACTCCAGGAGGGTTTCCTATGGGAAGTAGGTGAAAACACGAATCCTTTACAAGATTATATACACATGAATAAATCACACAACAAAAGGATGAATGAAACAGATTTTGTAATTGCAAAAATAAAGTTTAAAAACAATATCCCCTCTCTGTGAATGTCATGGCGAGAGGCCAATTTATAACCTCTTACAAATAACTATTTCAAAGTATTACGACCCTACCCTACTCAACATTGACTAAAATTAACATGAGGAGATAACATAATGTGATTTCCTCATGATTTTCTATCAGCGAAGAAAAGCACGAGGATGAATATATGCATTCACTAATTCCTTGCTTGCCTAGTTTGCCTTCCTCGGTGGTTGACTTTTTCTTTGATTGAGTTGATATGGTTTGTTCCTTATCGATCTAGGTTATTAATATAGGTAAAAATTATTGTTCCATCTATTTTTCACGTGATCATATGTCTCATTCCTCGTCTAGAGTTTTTGAATCAGTGAAGACTTCAACTTCATTCCAAAATCAGTCATTAGCTACAAAATTGGTGCAATTTAGTAGCTCATGCAAATATAAAGTTAAATAATAAAGAACAATGACACTTACGAAACATAATGTGATTAGATACCCGCTATGCCATAAACCTTGTAAACTTATGCCCAATTTAGAGTTATTAGAGTAAAAAGGGAGGAGGAAGGCATGTAGGAAGGTGGTAAAAAAGAGGCAATTTTGGGGTTAAACAGTTTCATACCTAAAGAAATTGGAAATTGACGACGCTGAAAGAATTCACCCTGACTAATAACAGCTTCATTGTTGCTATAACTAAAGTGATTGGTCGTTTGAGCAACTTGACCATCCTAGATCATAGTTGGAATAGCATAACTGGTCCAATACCTAAGCGCATTGCTAATTTAGAGTTGCTAGAAATAGTCAACTTGGAAGTTAACAATTTCACTAGTTGCATGCTTGAAATCATTGGTAATTTGAGTCAGCTGAATTTTTAAAATCTAGGTGAGTTGAGCTTCTTGAATATTGGTATAAGCAAGTTAACCAGTGGAATATCTATAGGCAATACTAATTCGGAGAAGCTTGTAGAACTTTACCTGGATACCAGTAATTTTACAAGTGGCATACATGAAGCCATTGTAAATTTGAACCAATCAAATAAATTGAATCTTGGTGTTAATGGTTTCACTAATAGCATTCCTAAAGCCATTGTTGATTTGAGTCATTTGACCTAGGTAAATATCAACACAAATAGGTTCACTGGTGACATACCTAAATCCATTACCAAATTGAGTAAAATGACCTTTCTCGATCATGGTAAAAATAGACGAACTGGCGAAATACCTAAAGGAATTCCAAATTTAATAGATATTGTTTACCATTTCCTCAATGACAATAACTTCATAGGGATAATTCCAAAAGAAATAGGAAAGCTTCAAGAGCTTAAAGTTTTGTTTTTGTCTTCAAACAATTTAAATGGACATATCCCATAGAAAATAGGTAAACTAAAATCCCTCATTGAACTTGATATTTTTAATAACAATCTTTCTCGAATAATTACTAAAATTATTAGTGGTTTGGCTTCACTTAAAAAATTGGATCTCTCTAAAAACCAACTTGAGGGACCAATCCATGATGGTATTGGTAAATGTGTGGCATTACAATAATTAATTTTGATTGAAAACAAGTTAAATGGAACTACTCTAGCATCTTTAGGAAATTGCACAACCTTAAGGAGATTAAAGACGTCAGAGAACTTACTCAGTTGAGATTTGGGCATTAGATTTACAGTTTCTATGGTAGTTCTCTATGCTTTCTCTACCAACTTCTCTGGGACATTGTCGGAATATTTGGCTATCTGTACCAAGTTTCAATTACTTGATTAAGAAAATATGTATTGATAGGTAAGCTTCCCGATCACCTTGAATTTTTCCACCAATTAAGAGTTTTAAGTGTTGGTTATAATAAGCTCCATGCTAGCATTCCTCAATGGATCACAAATCTCACCATGTTGCAATAGTTGGATCTATCAAACAATAATTTCATTGGAAGAATACCATCAGATCTCGAGAGGCTTCAAGGATTCAAAATTCTTGGGTTTTCCCAACCTAGTGATGATACACAATCATGAATGTTTGAAACTTCCCTAGTTTATAATGTTACACTAACCAAATCCTTGGAAGATCAAATCAGCGGCAATACATTGTATGAGGATATGTGGATTGACATGAAAAGTTATGAGTATACTATCACATATGTGTTGTTGAAAAACACAATACCTGGCTTGTCTAGTAATAATCTTGTTGAAGAGATTCTAGCAAGCAATGGAAGTTTGAGCAACTTGGGGTTGTTGAATTTATTTGGAAATCAGCTAGATGTGTAATACCTATATCTCTTGGTAGGTTATCTACTTTGGAGAAGTTAGACTTGTCCAAAAATAATTTGAGTGGAAATATTCCTTAAGGTCTCTCTAGATTATCTAAGTTGGCATTTCTAAATATTTCAACAACCAAACTATGTGGGAAAATCCCAAAAGGAACAAAGTTGGATACTTTCGGCCCCAGTTCATTTCAAGTGAATGAATGCCTATGTGGTAATCCTTTACAACCATGCAAGGAAACAAAAAAGAAGAAGAAAAGTTCAATGAAAAGAGTTAATGTGTTTCACACATGGTTTAGTTGGGTGGATCGAAAAGTCTCATTAAGTGCATTCGTATTGGGAGTAGGGATTGGATTTGGTGGAGTTATAGCTTTGATAGCTATACCTAATAATGTTTGACAGTGGTTAGTTCTGTCTGTGACAAATCCTATCTATGGAGTGTACTGATATCCTAAATAGAATGGTTGCTCCACCTTGTGAGGTTATGGTATTTTTGTCAATAATTCTGGTTGCATGTAAAACCCATACGAATAAAGTTTTGTAAAATATTTCTTCTTTTGTTTTTGATATACCTTTTCATTGTTTTGAACATAAATATCTAACATAAATATCTAATACTCTAATGAGAAATCAAGTCCTCATACTTAGATGGTCAATCAATCCATTTCATATATTTTTATGTATTGGTTGGATTATGCTTTGGTTTTACTCATGTTGTGTGTTGAATATGTGAAAAAGGAGTCAACGTTCAAGTATTTCCAATCAATTGAACACTAGTTCAGAAAGGTTACTCTGCTACAACAAGGTTGTATTAAAAATTAAATCCTATTACTTTTTGAATATATGTTTTGGCTCCATAATAAGAGCACTATCATGGGAACAAGCTAAACGCAAGCATTCCTCATTAACAAAAATTTATTATTCAGTCTCTTTTGTGCCACAATTTTTGTGTTTTATGTTTACTAAAAAAATCTACCTATATTTCTACGTTGTCTAACTGTATTGTATATGACAAGCCGCCTTAGGCAAGTTGGAAGCCTGCAAATAGTTTTGATCTCAATCTTTCTCTTTATCTACTTGATTTCAGACTTGCACCTATGATGTTATTGCAAGAATTTTTTTCATACTTGAAAAAACTATGTCAATTCTTAATAGCTGCATTGTTTGCGTGAGTTAAATGTAAACCTCTCATTTTACCCAACAATATGAAAAGCTCCTCATAGAAATATTTCAGAAGTTCCACTGTCTTTCATGATAACAAAATAAATATGAAAATTCCCAGCCTCCATTGGTTTGCTCCTTTTTCGTTGACATTTGATCATGAGAGGAGATGAGACTTCAGGAAATATGGATAATGGCAGCACCGAAAGAGGATTCCTCAATTTTGAATAGTAGTTACTTGTTGCAAAATCGGTTTAAATTTCAAACACTAGTTACTTGTTGCAAAATCGATTTAAATTTCAAACACTAGATACTTGTTGCAAGATTAGATTCAAATACATTGGAAAAGTTGGGGCCATTTAAGTTGTCTCACTTTCAAATGAAAGATGAGAAGAAAGGAAGATGCAGCCCCCAAGGAAAACGTCAACTTGCTTTACCAACACTGATCCATAAATAGGGGACTTATAGCTCACTTGCTTTACCAACACAGATCTTGCACAAAAATCATTTTTGGCTATGTTCTCAGACTTTTATAGTGCGCCCTATCTTCGGAAAGGCTTCTAGGCCTCTATCCTCAGTTTTGTACAAGATTATTTGTTCTTATGATGGCAGCAAAGCCTGTTCTCCACAAAACCTACGCTATGGATGATTAGCAGGCTCGAATATATTGGTAGCATGCACACAAGTAATCAGATAACAATGCTATGGCAAAGAATTCTTGGTTCTCGATGTGAGTCTTTTAGCTGGATTACAAGGCAGTGGGAAACCATTCTTTTGAGGAAACACCACACAAGATGCAAATAGAAAATGTTGGTGATTCTGTTTTGGGTGCCTAGATTGAACAGATGCAACTTGATTAGATTATAGCTTGAGATTAGGATTATTTATTTGGAGTTGTGGTAGGGTGGGATAGGCTCATTTTAAATTAATTTTTTCATTTTTTACTATTTCTTTTAAAATTCCCCATTTTAGTTTAGGAAATAGTATAGTTTTCTACCTATTAGTAGAATTAAAACTCCAAGAAATTTGGGAGGAAAGCATGAAAAAAGTAGATAGGGATGTCATTACTATCAACAAGTTGACAAGAAGAAAATCACTTGGGTGATAGCCCAGAGAATGCCACTATTTTCTGTTGGCATCGAAACTGAAGATCCCATTTTCTCTACTTATCATTAACAACCGTGTATGTGTTGGAATACAGAGGCACAGCATAATTAAATCAACACACAACAGAATAAATCAAGCACATAAAACACAAGAGTTTAACGTAGTTCACCCAACCAATCTGGGCTACGTCCACACAACATAGGCATCAGGAATTTATTAATCAAAACAGGAGATTACATCATGAAATCCTCACAAAACTCTCACACACTCTTAGCCAACATCTGAATGATTTCCTGTTATATAGCATAGAGAATCTAACAGCCTCATTAACTCCCTCACATCAAATATATGAGGCATTAACTCCCTCCCAACAAACTGGAGTTAATCTAGGACCTCAATTCTATTGTTGTCACCTTCAGAGATTTTTGCCTATTTGATTCCAAACAAAAAATCTCAACAATCTCCACCTTGACAACAATTAGCCTGATGCCCTGTTATTATTATTTTATCTTTTCTGCAAGCCAAGAGAAGCCAAACACCAGCATAGCTTCTCTAACAAAACTGGTTTTGTGAACATGTCTTCAAAGTTCTCCTTTGTATGCACCTTTTCCAGAGAGACTCCTCTTTCAGTGATAAACTGTCTTACAAAATGGTACTTGATTAGTATATGCTTTGATTTACTATGATAGGTCGGATTCTTAGCCAAATGTATTGCACTTTGACTGTCACAAAATAACTTGATGCTGTCCTGCAACCTACCAAATTCACCAAACAAACCTTTCAACCAAATCGCTTCTTTGCAAGCATGAGAAGCAGCAATGTATTCTGCTTCAGTAGTGGACAAAGCAACAATGTTCTGTAGCTTTGACATTCAGCTGATAGCTCCACCTGCAAGAGTAAAGACATACCCTGATGTTGACCTTCTCTTATCCAAGTCACCTGCAAAATCGGAATCTACATATCCGCAAACAAATTCACTACTCTTATTGTAAGTAATACAATAACTACTTGTGCCTCTCAAATACCGAAGCACCCATTTCACTGCTGACTAGTGTTCTTTACCCGGATTTGCCTTGTACCTGCTGACAACCCCAACTGCATGTGAAATATCTGGTCGAGTACAAACCATCGTATACATTAAACACCCTATTACATTGGCATATGGAATTCGAGACATATAATCCTTTTCTTCATCTGTATTAGGACATAAACTCGAAGAAAGCTTAAAATGGGAAGCTAAAGGGACTGAAACAGGCTTCACGTTATTCATACCAAACCTCAAAAGTATTTTCTCAATATACTTTTGTTGTGATAGCCATAGCTTACCATTGCTCCTGTCTCTGAAAATCTCCATGCCCAAAATCTGTCTTGCTGCTCCTAGATCTTTCATATCAAATGTCCTTGCCATCTGAGCCTTCAACCTGTTGATTTCTTCTATACTTTTGCTTGCTAAAAGCATATCGTCAACATACAATACCAAGATAATGAATATGCCATTATTCAACTGTTTAAAATAAACACAATGATCATATTCACTTCTAACATATTTCTCACTCAACATGAAAGAATCAAACTTCTTATACCACTGCCGAGGCGACTGCTTCAGGCCATATAATGACTTCTTGAGCCTGCAGACAAATTTCTCATTGCGATGCTGAACAAACCCTTCCGGTTGTTCCATATATATTTCCTCATCTAAATCACCATGTAGAAATGCAGTCTTAACATCTAACTGCTGCAACTCCAAATCAAACAAAGCCACTAATGCTAACACAATTCTAATTGAAACAATTTTAACCACTGGCGAAAAAATCTCATGAAAGTCAATACCAGCTTTCTGAGAAAACCCTTTTGCAACCAGTGGCGCTTTGTACCTGTCTTCCGTATCATTCACACCCCGTTTCAGCTTGAAAACCCACTTACACCCCACAGTTTTCCTGCCTTTCGGAAGCTCCACCAGATCCCATGTGCCATTTTTACTCAAGGCCATCATTTCTTCCTTCATGGCTGCTTTCCATTTGTCACTCTTCGAACCTTCTATTGCTTCCTGATAGCACAGAGGTTCATTGTCATTAGCTGTAAATGCAACAGAAGTGACATAATCATCATACCTTCTCAGTGGCGTTTGATCCTTGTAGATCTCCTTAAGGATGTTTCTGGTGCTTCCACAATTGGCTGTCTATCCTCTGTAGGAACTTCTTCATGATCGCCATCTGAAACCTATTCATGATCTAAACCTGAACCCTGTTCATATTCTGACTCTGAAACCTATTCATGACTAGTATCTGAACTATGGTCATCATGACTATCGTTAGAATTACTATCAAGCTGAATGTGCTGAAAGTCAGATACATCATCCTGTTTCAATCGACTATCTACATCTAACTGTGCAAGAGAGGATTCATTAAACTTTACATCTCTGTTGATGATGATTTTGCAGGTAGTAGGATCCCACAATCTATATCCCTTTGTTCCAACACCATACCCAACAAAGACATACCTTTTCGATTTCGAATCTAATTTAGTTCGCTGATGTTTAGGCACTAGAGCATATGCATCACAACCAAACACTCTGAGTTTAGAATAGTCACAAGGGTGTCCTGTCCATACCTCTTGCGGAACCTTGCAGTCTATTACCGTTGATGGAGATCGGTTTATCACATAACAAGCAGTTGCCACTGCTTCCGTCCATAACTCCTTCGGCAACCCGGCGTTACTCAGCATACACCTTGCTCTCTCTAGAAGAGTCCTGTTCATGCGTTCAGCAACTCCATTCTGCTGAGGAGTATAAACCGTGGTCTTATGTCTCTCGATCCCTGCATCCTTGCAATAGTTGTGAAACTCCTTGGAGGAAAACTCACCACCATTGTCAGTTCTTAAACATTTTATAGTTCTACCAATGTTGTTTTCTACCAATGCTCTAAACTGCTTGAAAACTGTAAAAACATCAGACTTCTTTTTCAACATGTAGACCCAAACCTTCCTAGAAAAGTCATTAATGAATGATACAAAACAAGACGAACCACCATATGAAGTTGTAGGGGCTGGTTCCCAAACATCTGAATGGATATAATCAAGTATGCCTTTACTAGTATGTTTGCCTGTTTTAAACTCTTGTTTACTTTGTTTTCCAAACAGACAATGCTTACAGAAATCTAATTTTCCAGACTTCAGATTTGGAAGTAACTTGCGATCAGCCAAGATTTTCAACCCTCTCTCACTCATATGCCCCAATCTTTGATGCCATAATTGAATGGAGTTACTGTCATGGTCAGACACAATAGACACAAACGCTGACCCTGTACCTCCTTCTAACTGAAATAGATTTCCTACTTTCTTAGCATTCATAACTAGTAAAATGCCTTTGTAAATTTTCATTACTCCACCTTGAATTACAGTTTTATACCCATTTGAATCAAGTGCTCCTAATGAAATCAATTTTTTCCTTAATTTTGGTACATGCCTCACATCAGTTAATATTCTAGTTGTTCCATCAAACATTTGTAGTTGTATGCTTCCAATCCCAACAATATTACATGTTACATCATTACCCATGTACACAACGCCATCATTAATTGATTTATATTCCTTAAACCATTCTTTATGGATACACATGGGGTTTGATGCATCAGAATCTAACAACCAATGTTGACCATGATTTGACACATTAACTGATAATACTTCATCACTCATACCTGAATCAGATGCCGAACCTGTATCTGTCGTATTTGCCTCCTTCTTCTCTGTCGAAGACTCTGCTTTTGAAGTTTGCTGCTGTCTCTTCCAACAGTCCTTCTATAAATGCCCTGATTTGCCACAAAACCAACACTTTAGCTTACTCTTCTTCCCTTTCGACTTTGAAAGTGAGTCGCTCGGCTTCCTGGGGTGTCTTTCTTTCGAACGACCTCTAACCATCATAGCTTCTGATGTAGAGGTTTCGGAATGCGACTTCCTCCTTGTTTCTTCCGATAATAAGGATGCAACTACATCATCAAACTCAATAGTTTCTGATGAACTAAGACTTATAGAAGTAACAAAATGATCCCATGACTCGGGCAACGAGCACAATAAAGTAATAGATTTATCCTCGGATGGAATTTTTACTTCTATAATTTGTAATTGCACAAGAAGAGTATTAAAAGCATTTAAATGATCAACAATCAATGTACCTTCCTTCATTCTCAAACCGTACAACTGTCGCTTCAGGATAATCCTATTGGTTAAGGATTTGGTCATGTACAGTTTCTCCAGTTTCATCCACAAACCAGCAGCTGTTGTCTCCGACACAGTATTAAACAGGACATCATCTGCTAGACACAGTCGAATAGCACTAATCGCTCTTTCATCCATCTCGGCCCACTCACTATCTGTGATGTTGTAAGGTTGTTTGGCCTTGACCAACAACGCCTTTGCCACGCCATGTTGGACAAGTAAATCATGCATTTTTACCTTCCAGATCTCAAAATTATTCTTGCCATTAAATTTCTCAATTTCAAACCAGGCACTTTGAGTTTTCGCCATTTGTATCAAAAAACACAATAATCTCCAAAACTAACCAGCAATTAAAAAACAACTACCTATGCCTTTGTTTTTTACACAACAAAAAAAAACTGCCTATGCACTTATATGCCTGTTTTTGTTTTTTTGTTTTAAAAAAAAAACAAACTTTTGCTGCGCCAAAAAATTACAGTATGCAAGCCACGCGCCAATGCCAAAAGAAAACAAAAAACTCAGAACAATATGCGATAATGCATTCTCATCATGGGTTTCTAGAATCCTTTTGCTTTACATAATCTTTTGACACCTTCGTCCCAAAGATTGTCAATTAAACAGAACTCCTACCATTTGTATTTAGTTAACGCATTTCAATTTTCATGTAAAATTCCGTGCATAGTTCGTAGACTGCTAAACCTCCAGCTATCACTCTGACCCATTTAACGAAAAACACTATTTTACTCACCGCATACAATCGCCTATAGTCAATTCGCAAAACTAGAGCCAACTCCTCTGGCACATGAACATCCTCTTCCAGTCCTTAATCGGATTGCTTCAGCTATCAGCTGGGCAGAACTCTTCACCAAATCACCAGTACCACGCCAGCGCAAGCTATATGGCGTTGCTTTTAGATCTTCGTATTGCATCTGGAGGACAAAGGGAAAACGCTAGTTGTGACTGCTCCTCACCATGCCAAGGCTGCCAGTCTTCTGCTACGCACTGGACCGCCAGACGTTGCTTGTTAATTGCTTTTAGAAAAAACGTATGAAGAAAACTACGCAATCAAGAGTGATGACCACACAACGTTCTACAAAAGGTCAACGGACAGCCAACGCTCCACTGTAACCTTAACACGCAGAACAGCCATACGCTCTCCAGATTAGCGCGATGCTTGAACAAAGTAGTCCGCTGCAGGATATCACTGCTGCCCACCCAGCAAGTGATGTTATTCCTCCACGCAGGTAACCAGCTCCACGCAATCTCCAGCACGCACCTCTAGCAGGTAATCTCAGCACGTCCAGCACACAGACTCCAGGACGCCACGCACAACAATCAACAACACCAGCACTCCAACAATTGGTTCCAACATTGCTCTGATACCAATTGCTGGACAAGCAAATGCACAGCTAAATTAAATAAACACACAGCAGATCAATCATGCACAGAAGACACAGCTTTAACGTGGTTCACCCAACCAATCTGGGCTACGTCCACCAAACATAGGCATCGGCAATTTATTAATCAAACAAGAGATTACATAATGAAAACCTCATAAAACTCTCACCATCTTAGCCAACATCCGAATGATTGCCTGTTATATAGCATAGAGAATCTAACAGCCTCATTAACTCACTCACATCAAATATAGGAGGCATTAACTCCCTCCCAACAAACTGGAGTTAATGTAGGAACTAAATTTCTATTGTTGTCACCTTCAGAGATTTTTGCCTATTTTATTACAAACAAAAAATCTCAACAAATATATATCAAAATTCTTCAAAAATTAAATCCATGTCAAATTGTTTAAAGATCAAAAACTTGTAAAATGGTAGAACCAGTTGCAATGTATTTGAAAGGTATAGAAGTCTTTGACATAACTTTCAAAAAAATATTCAGTGTTAATAATTTTCTCGAATCAGACTTCAAATTCACAATTCATGCCCACATCCTCATTATTCAGTGATGTAATTACCTGAATCCCAATGTCAAAACTTGTGACAGAAAGAAAAGGGTTGTATATATGGGTTGAATCTAAAATAAAATATATAGAAACATTCGGTGATATAATTAACTAAACCCCAATGTGAAAACTCGCAACAAAAAGAAAAAGTTGTATATATTATCTTGAATCTAAAATATATAGAAACATTTGCAGTGCCTAAGAATTGAGTATTATGTGAAGATCCCAACCACTTATACCATGGAAGCCATGAAGCTATAATACAACATACAACCATTGAACATAAATCCTCATTAATAATTGTAACTAGCAATTGTCCCAAAAGGTACAAAGAGAGGCCGATAGGATTATTAAATTGGAATTGTTGAATTTTTATAGAAGAGTTAATTGGTTCGTGGGAAACTTTGGTTAATTATAAGTATAATCAAACAATACCTACACAATATATTCATAATATGAAAATAGATCACATGGATTATAATTAGTCATTGTGAGTAATGATCATGGGATACATGTCATTCATGAATGATTTAATTATATACTCTACACAGATAAGCTTCAAAAAAGATAATCCATGTGGGGGCTATGAAACTCCCCATTTGTTTAAATGAAAGAAAGAGAGCTTTGGATAAATTAATGTGTTGGAAATGTTATAGGAAGCGAAGTTGGATTAATTATGGGGGGAATTCATAGTTAACGGAAAAGCTTGTTATTAATAATAGTTATAATTTCAATGGGGAGGTAGGAGCAAGGGGAGTTATTTTTTGCCTCGATAAAGAAAGGAAGACTAAATTTTTTTGGAGCATCAAGGAGGCAACAAACAATCAAGTTGAATATCTAGCATTATGGAAAAGATTGGACTTCGCATTTTTCGCCTCGATGAAGAAAGAAAAACTAAATTCACCTTGGGCATTGAAGAAATGACCAACAATCGCGTTGAATATCTAGTTTAATGGAAAAGATTGAATTTAGCATACACCATAAGTATACATCAATTGCAAGTCTTTGACGACTCAATAATTGTAATAAATCAACTAAGCCAAATTACAAACAACTCCGCACAAAATTTGATCTCAACTTTGCATAAAATAAATCTTATTTGGGCCAAAATTATAAGAATAATTTTTTTTTCACATAGAAATATCAACACGGAAACTGACTTCTTGGCTAACCAAGGAGTGCTATTAGAACATGGTCAATTGAAAATAGATGATGGGGCCCATGAAAATAAAACCAATCCCATGATCGAACAATTTAAATATTATGGTTACAAGGCTCCATATTTAAAATAGCCTAGAGAATGGAAGCAGAAGCATTTAATCTGAATAGACGATGTAATCATCTCGCCATGGCTTCAGTACGTAACTACCTTATGCAATGGAGGTGAATGATCAACGTTGGGGATTGTAATAGCATTTGTAGACGAAACATGTTCGTCATGAACACTAGATACCAGATAGGTGGAGGCAGGCATCAATGGAACTGAAGGAAGTTACACTGAGCGGGATAAATGTAACACTTAGAAATAAGTGTGCGTTCTCCTTGGACATATCATATAGAAATGGAGATTGTCCTCGGCATGACGAAATTGGATTTCATTATTTGCTGTAGTTTATAGCAAATCAAATGCAATCACTGAGAAAATATAAAACAAAAATCATCTGACCTCAACAACCAGTAAACCTATAGTAGCGGTCTTCAAGAGCTCAAAATCCCTGTTGTCTCTACAGAGCAAATACTCGATGTGGGTGAAATCCTTTTTACCTACGTACTTTGCATTTTTTCTGAACTCTGTCGATACAATTTGCTTTCCTCTGCATCGCTCGGGGAAATCTTTGGATCGGGCTGCTCGCAAGAATCCTGTGTATAACCTCAAAACCTGCCTTTGCATTCCCGAGAGCCTTTGCCGAGGCGCCATCAATGACATATTCTATAAATTATGGTGGCGAAGACCAGAAGCTGCGTAAAACCAGCCACCGACCAAGATTTCATTAAAGCCGAGAGAGGAATTGGATTGTTCATTAAATCTCAGCAAGGATGGAGGCTAATACCAGATAATGGTAAAAGAATGGGAAAAAGGAGTAAAAATATCTTCAAGTGACATAAAAGAATGAGAAACAACAGTAAAATTATATTGGCATGCGCACTAGGAGGTGAAAAGAAGGCAACTCAACCGATGGAAAAAGCAGCCGCGCTTCAAATCCACTTCAAATCAACAGTTGAAAGTATCTCACCTGATGGAACCTAATCGAACAGAGCATGGCATCAAAAAGGGAGCCAGATACAGATTTTTGCAGCTTGGAAGGAACACTTTTTGTTACACAGATGTTGTGATGAACTGCACTTATGAGTACCTTCATGTCCAATTTTCAAACAACAAGATTTGCTGCAATTGGATGATTTGCCAAATAAAAAACATATCTCCACACATGTATGATTTTTCTTTTTGCAATCATGATTTCCTTCATGGCCTGCCAAATTTGTACATTCCTCCACTTCATTTCGAACAATACGTGCATCTCTTAGCACATACATGGTTACCCTTACCCATACAAGAGTGATCAGAGGAATGACCTTTCTCTAAAACACATCGCCGAAAACAAACAGAACATTTGCAATCACATACAGAGAGGCCCTGCTTTAGTTCTGCAAGGGCTAAAACTGCCTCCAGCTGCAACTTTTGCACATCATCATTCCCAGAAAATTCTGCAGTGTTGCAGTGAAGCCATTTTTGAACTCAATCACAGCGTCTATCAGCCAATGCCTTTATGAAGTCCTGAAATTTGGAGTGCCATAAATCATTGGTTTTGCCTTTTCTACCCAAGACGCTTTCTAGTCTTGATCTAAGATGACTCAAAATCTGATAATTCGATGTAGATTTGTCTAGAGCTGCACACTCCAGGCCAGTATCTTGCAAATCAATGAATAGATCCCCATGTACTATTGGAGCATCATTTGTAAGTACCTTTTTGGTTCCCACCATTGAAATGCATCCTGCCTTAACAGCAGAAACCAAGTTCCTGTGAAGGATAGCCACCTTCATAGCAACACGTTTCGTATCTATAGGGGTTCAATCCTTCACTGCTATCTGAGAAATAACAAGCTTCAAATCTCTCGAGAAAGCATGGCCACTATTATAGCTATCCCCAACCCTTCTATTGTCGAAGCAATATGAGGAAGGCTTCCTTGGTGATATTCTTTTCGAGTAAAAGGAGTCATTGCAACAAGCACAAACATTCCTCCATACATCTTGGTAAGAAAATTTTCCCGAGATCTTTTGTAGAAGCATTTGACGGAATTCAACTTTTAATTCCTTCACATCAGAGACGTCTACTTCTTTGATAGCTATGTAAAATAGTCCTTTAAATAGATTTTTGGCATCCTTCAACAAACTCACCCCACTTTGGAAACGCTGAAATATAACTTCCGTATCCTTGTCAAGATTAAAATCTCGATAAGAAGCAAAGTATGGCAATTGACAAGGCTACTAACGTATGAGAAAATCAAGTGGTAAACCAGTAAAAGCAAACGAACAAGACAGCTCTAAATACAAACCTTCTTGTTGAATATTGTTAAATTAATCAGGGCGGCATTTAAGACTGAGAGTAACATGTCTTCTTGCTCTGTTCTCTCAAAACTGCCTAATCCCTCAAAGTCCATCAATACATAGAGGCACTCTGAATCCCTTCGAACTGTCATCCACACTCCATCAGTGCATCTTCCCCCAGCTACATCGAAAAGGGAGCCAGATAGGTGGTTTAATAAGTATGATTTACCGCTACTTTGTTTGCCCATTGACGAGACAACCTTGATTTTACCATTATACTGACTCAGGAGACCATCATACAAGCCAAAGCGCAACAAAGTTGCTAGCGATAATTTAATACTAATCAGTGCTTGCCAAAATCCAGGGAAGGGGAGAAGAACAGTGCTGGCCAAAAGCTAAGGGAGAAGAAGAACAACAACAACTAGCAGACCAAGAAACAATTATAAAAGAATAGGAAAAAGCAGTGAAAATATCTTCAAGAGTGACATGGAAAAAAGCTCAACCAATATTTAGAAAAAGCAGTGACACTTCAAATCAACGGTTGAAAATGTCTCAAAACAGGGTAAAAGTGTTGACGATTGTTGATGCATAAAAAAACCTATCGGCCTAACAAGAAAAGAGAAAAAAAAATTATTATATAACATATACATATTTAATTAAAAAATTTATTCTTTAATCGAATAAGTTTTTTTTGAAATTGAAATTGATATAAACTTAACACACAATGTATTTAAATTTTAAATTTGTGCAAAAGCGTAACATGTAATTTCTCAATCAAAGAAGCTTATTGAAATTAATATCACTACATTTATATTTGTGAAACAACGTCCGAAGAAAACGTGAAAGCTGGATATTCTCCTTTTCTCTTACAGTGATATATCAATCAACTCACCATGAGTTGAGAGTAAATGTGAAAAACAGACATGGGCTTGTCAGCTTATAAAGTATTATATTCTATACAGATATGATGGAGGACGTGTCACGTGGGCTACCGTAATATTTGTCAGAACTGAAAACGTAACGTAACGTGGCTGGCGTGGCGTGGCTTGGCTTGGCTTGCTTGCTTATTGATTAAAGGGCCAACTTACATAACCATACCTTACCTGAAACTTTCTTATTGATTTGCCTCTTTGTTTGCTTGCTTGTAAGCAAATATCTTATAAACCACTCATATTTCTCACATTTCTTGATGATAATGGAACACTTGATTTATAATGTGTTTTTAAAATTTTGATTTTATTTACGTTTGTTTTTAATAGGTTATATTTCAATTATATATATATATATATATATATATTATATATATATAATATAAATACGCATTTATTAAAATTATACATTTTTCCCATATTGAATTAATATATTATTGAAATTGTTTTTACTCTTAATATAGATTTATTTTCATCATTTATTTACTAAATTCAAAAAATCAAATTTTTTTGATATAACAACCATTTTTTTAATGTAAAACTTAAATAAAATTAATACATATACTTTAAAAGTTTAATCATTCTCAACCTATTTAATAAATTCATTGTAATATATATATATATATTAGTATATAAAATTTTTCTCTTATGTATATTTTAAATATACATGAATATTGGTTAATTTAATATTGTATTTATTTTTTGAATGTCACATATCAATTTTATATTAAGAATTAAGTGAGTTTCACAACTCTCTGGTATTGAGAGATAATTGAATTTATATACTTTTAATTTTAATTATTTTATAAGGCAAATATAACATTTTTTTGTAATTATTTTATCTTTTTAAAGTTAATAGAAAAATCTAATAGTGAAAGAAGGATATTTTTTCCACATATTCATATCATGTTGTAATATTAACAACAAATCAAGCAAGCAGAGTGAGAGTGATATCATGTTGCAAGATTTAGAACAAATCAAGCAAGCAAAGCGAGAGTGAGATTATTGACTTTTTATAATGTTTTTATTTTTGTTTTTATAGTAGTAGACATGGTTTTTTCATGTAGAATATATTTTATTCTTTATTATAAAAGGTACATAGGTCAGCTATAAGTTGAGCAGAGAAAGAATTACATATATAAAATAAGTCTCTTAGTTCTATATCTATATATATTTTAAAATATATCAATATATTTTATTCATACTCCATATTGAAATATTTTTTTGTTATTATTAATTTTAAATGTTATATGTAAAACTCCATATTAAAGCTATGAATTAGCATCTATAAAAGTAAGAAAAATTTCTTCTTTTTTTATATTAATTAAAATTAAAATATTGAAATAATTTATTTTTTTTTTAACATTTAAATATAGTTGATATTACACAATTTTAATTTATTAATTATTTATATTAAAATAGTTTATTTATTACCAACCTTGAATTATTTCTGTTTTACACATATTAAAATATTTTATTAATTATTTATATTAAAATAGTTTATTTATTACCAACCTTGAATTATTTCTGTTTTACACATTTCCCTTATGCTGCACAATATAACCAGTGTAATCAATATTTAATGGAGAGTTGGTAAAACTTGTATGACATGGGACCATCCATGTGTGAAACAAAATTGATGTGGAGGTGCCTCGACTTTTCAACATGGGCATGGTAAGGAATTTCAGTGCTCGTAATGATGTGGGAACGTTCTGAGTTTTGAACATAACGTGGTATTGTAAAGGCTTCTGATGTCTTCAACCGGTGAATATTTCATTTCATGTTTCTAAAACTCATGTATGGTTGTTAAATAAAGTGTGTTGTTTTAGTAAAGTTTTAAAAAGTTATTCACTTGTCTTTTCATATTTTGTCGTGATTGAAAGATAGGCTTTAAGATGCGTAAAGAATACATATACTAATAAATTAGCATGTGAAATAAATGTGAAAAATTGGGCCCACAATAGGCTTTAAGATGCGTATACTAATAAATTAGCATGTGAAATAAATGTGAAAAATTGGCCCACAAAATGAGAGTGGTGATAAAAGATGTATGCTAAAAACAATTATGCAAGAAAGAATGATCCACAAATAAAGGTGTGTCATATGTAATATATATATTAATAAAATCAGCATGGGAAATAAATGTGAAAAATTGGGCCTACAAGATAATGGTATAAACACAAAATGAGAGTGGTGATAAAAGATGCATCCAAAAAAATTATGCAAGAAAGAATGATACACAAATAAAGGTGTGTCATATGTAATACATATATTAATAAAATTAGAATTTGAAATAAATGTGAAAAATTGGGTCTACAAGATAATGGTATGAACACAAAATGAGAGGTGATTAAAGATGCATGCCAAAAAAAATTATGCAAGAAAGAATGATGCACAAATAAAGGTGTGTAATATGAAGTTGTATAAGGAAGATGAAGCATAGTGTATAACTTAAACTATTTAGTAAAAAATATTATAATTAACTAAAAAGATTATTATAATTACCTAGTAACATGTATATGTGTTGAATGTATGTGAGTCGAGAAGCTTATAAAAGTGTCGTCCTTAATTACACCAAAGGTGTTCTTATGATGGGTTTGGTTAGGTAGATTCAACCAATAGTAGAGACTCAATTTCGTCCTCCTCTGTCCAACAATTTTTGAACACGTAGCAAAACACGACAATTAGAAAGTTTGGTAAAAACACAATAATTAGAAAGTTTCAAATTAATTATGTTTTTTTGGACAAGATTTCAAGGGGCACAATTACGATGACGTAATTACCACTATAATTGAGTATTTCATGTTTTTAACCTCATAAAATAAGAAAAAAGCATAATTCAAACTGGGAAAGGCTCCAAAGCGTTTATCGCACGACAATAGCATTAATAGGGACAATTTAATAATCCTTTGGCTGATAGAACAACCTTAGAAATTAAATATTCAAGTGATTTCAATGGCAACTACAAGCCTATAACCCATTTTAAAGGCTCGTCGAACTATCAAAGATGCATGAATCCGAAATTATTTATATAATTTGAAATGTTTGATTTCCAAATCTCGTGACTTAAATGTAAGAAAACTCAAGCCACATAATTAATGAGTAGCTCAAAATATCAAATAGAAGGTGATATGATTTCTTATTGCCATTAATCTAAACATGTGGTCAGAAATAAACGTTGTGACAAAACGAAACTTGCATCCATAATAATGTTCAATATTTTTAGCCCACGGGGCTTTGGATTGATGGTGAATGGGTGTGTTGTTAAGGCACTCGTTGCGATAGGTCACCGGTTCAAATCCCCCGTGGGTACTTAGGTTAGTCTTAATTAGAAAAAAAACATTATTATTAATAACAAAAGAGGATACACATTACATACATCTTTTATTGAATACTATATTATCAGTAAATCATGAGCCATTGAAACCACATGTTATTTAATATCCATCTCTTTCATAAATGGATGTTACCCCTAAGAACCAACAAAGCGCAACAGTACTCAAAATACTTAGTTACTCCTAGTTGTGCATAGGAGTAGCTAATCATGGATGAGAATTAGAGGAGGGGAAGGAAGGAAGTGGAATAAGGGGTCTAAGAGGTCATTGCAATGTCGAGGTAGTCGTGTTAATTCTTGTTAATTTTTTCTGTAAGGCAATCCTTATAGTAGACAACCATATGTTCCTTGTTCCATTTGATGTTTATTGCATTTACGATGGCATAATATTCTATCAAGAAGAAATAAGCAACAAATAAATCTACCTTGGAGCTTTGCCTAAAAAGAAGCTCAAGTCAGAGCCTAAACTGAACAATTCAAGATTTTGTTTATATGGTAAGAATACATGACTTTTTCCTTTGTTTTTGTTTTTTTTTTTGTTTTAAAATGTTTGACAGAATGATGGTATAAATAGTGTACACACATATCAAGAATTCCCCATGTATATGTCTATTTAACATTTTTCTGTGTTAAATTAAAATTTGTATGTAGTTTTTATAAAATAATGCCTAAAAAGCTTGTAGAAAACAATACAGATTTTCATGCAAATTAGGAAACAATATTGTACGTATAACATAACAACAATTTTTAAGTATAACATTCCAATGCGAATTGATACATTGATTGTTGATTTTCTTCCCATCATAACATAAATCCCATATCCAAAGGAAGTTCAACCTGTTGTGATCTTATCCCCTTTAGTTGTACCACAAGTCTCATAATATTCATCCCCTGTCACGCTGAGGTCAAGTTGTCAACCTCGCCATTTTCCACGCTCTTCACGGTGGTCAATTTTGTCGTACTCTCACAGTCATTTGCTTTGAATTTGAGAGTGCTCTTGATGTCGATATTATTGCTTGAATCCAAGTTCACAAATGAAAGAGTGAACAATTAAATATTAAGCATTAAGATAATTGTTTTCATGCAATGTTCATTGAGTTGATAGACTCATTCTACAACCGAGTGTGAATGTTATGTGTAAGTGTTTTTTATTTTTTTATT